>MVAQ01000054.1:0-105609 GCA_014825775.1 Krasilnikovozyma curviuscula
GGTCTCTTCCTTTCAGTTAACAGCAGAATTCAGTGTTCTCAAACTTCTGTCAACGCGGCCGTGAAACCAATCGCTGCTTGTTGTAGCCAATGCGGTATTTGCGGTAAATCACCTCCGTCTTTCGCTCTTTTGTTTGCACGCTGAACCTTCCATCACTGAATGGCTAACTAGTAGAAAAGGATATCCTATTATTGAAGTCCCTCAAAGTCTCCATTTCCAACCTTCAAAAGTGGTCCGAGGCCCATCCGAAGGAATCAAAACAAACGGCTCAATCGCGCCGGTAAGCCACAAGTCCTTACTCTCAAAACCGTGACTACCTGTTCTGGCTTTTACTGGTCTGACTTTCACACCTTCCAAGGTATATACAAGAGGTGTAAGAATATATCTCGTTGCTCTGCTATCTTTGTCTGACCCCACACGCCTCTGACCTCGTTCGAAATTTTTTAAGTGGTTTACCGGTAACACTGACCGACACTCCACAATGCCAGCTTCACACGGTATCCCTCTTGGAGGGTTCCAAGTGGTCTCAACTACACCCAGTTCCATCTCCTTGGTCCAGCAGTCTCCAACGACAGGAGCTGAAAATAACGAGCTATTTAACTATGAGCTCACCCTCGCCAGCTCGTCGTCTGTTCGACTGAGGTGTTGGTCGAAATCAAGAGGTATTCCACTTCAAAACAACACATTGCCGGAAACTGAACTCCAACAGAATGTGTTCTGGAGCTTATCTGAAGGCGAATCAGGTTGGAAGGTTGACGAAACCGCAAAATTCGTGACTTGGTCCATGGCAAACGGCGTTTCTGGTCGACTTGACTACAGAGTGAGCTCGAATCCTCCATTTTAGCTGCTGACTTTGCTTCAAATACTGATATATGAATCTCTAGTCTACTCCCTGGATAACTCTGACTGACTCCCAGGGCCGAGTCATCCATGGTGACGTCCCAGACGTCTCTCTATCCCTCTTGCCAGGTGGTGGCATCTCCTGGATGAGTGCCATGAAGCTACACGACATCTACATGGGTCTTGGTGAGAAAGCTGCTCCAGTATCCCTCACTAGACGAAGATTTCACATCGCGACGGTGCGTATCAAACGTTTCTTGCTCCTCAACGTTTACCCCACTCGACTGCTCCAGCGTCTGACCCCCCACCTCTCTATTTTTGTCCGATGTTGTCATCGATAGACCAACGCAGCTCTGTATGATTCATACCTCTCAGATCCTCTCGTTAGTGTCGTCCTCCTTGCCCCCTTGCCCACTTTCCCCCTTTCCTTCCTCAAGCTGGCGCTACCATTTTTCGCGGACCACTCATCCCTTTGTTTGCATTTTCGCTCTCCCTTTCCAACTGACATCGACAGTACAAGCATCTCCCCTTCCTCATCATTCTTCCAAACCCAAACGAGACTCATCTGAGTGAATCGGTCACCACGGCTGATAAGGAAGGTGATAAATGTGAGTGTAGAGATTGTCCGGAGGCGGTACTTGCGGCCCGCTGCAGCAGTGTCTGTATGTCCACGCTCCCATGAGAGGAAAGACGAACATGCCTCGAAGCTCCTGAAACTTAATCTCAGGCTCTTCTGATTTCTGAGACCAAAAATCCAGCACGTTTTTTGAGAATTTGACGCGACGCACGCGAAAAGGTGGTTCAAAGTTCCAGCCAGACTGACACCTTCCATTAAATGTGTCTTTTTTACAGTTCCACCACCATACATCTCTTCTCACTACCACCCGACCAACGCTGAGGCTCTCTATGACCTTGGGTGCCTTCATAATGACCCAATGGGTGACTTTAAGTCCTTCCACCAGCTGAAGGGCGGTCTCGAAGTATATGTAGGATGGAAGAACAGCAGTCCTGAGGTCATCACTGAATGGACTCACCTGCTTGGAAAGGGACGATGGGGACAGTTGGTTCCAAGGCAAATGCTTGGGTGAGCTGGTCTCTACTCTTGCAGTGCGATGGCGGTCAAGCTGACGTTGTTCTCGTCTTCTAGTTACCTCGGCTCTACCATGGGACAAGCCGAGTCTGAAGACCCACCAGCTCAAACTGTCCTCGCTGAGTTCCCAAAGCTCTGCAGAAAGTTTGGAATTCCATGTTCTGCCATGAACTTGTCCTCTGGATACACTGTGGGCCCTAAGACGGGATTTAGGATGACCTTCAACTGGAACAAGATCAGATACCCCGACTTCCCACAGCTGATGAGGGACTATCACAAGGACGGTCTTAAGGTAGGCATTTATACTGTCTTCTCGTCATCGTGCGCCCCTAGTGACGCGCTGTGTTCGCTGATTTGTAGATCGTCGCGAACATCAAGCCATACGTTTCTCATCAACACCCACACTTCCCAGAGCTCAGAGATAAGGATGCTCTCTTTAACGACAACAAGGGTTCATTCAGTACCACCCAAGTCTGGTCTGGTCTCTGGAACGAGAACTCTGGTGGCTCTTGGGTTGACTTCACATCTGAGGCTGGAAGAGACTGGTGGTACCGTGGTGTCACTGACTTGAACAAGAATGGTGTTGATTACTGCTGGAACGATGACAACGAGGTAAACAATTCTCAACTCCCTTCAGCGATCCCTCTTTGATCGTCTCGGTCGCTGACGTTATCCTTCGACCACCAGTTCTGCGTCGCCGACGACACCCATACCTGTAAATGGGAAGTACCACAAGACTTCTCTAACCCAGGCGATCGCTCTTCCCGAAAACAAGTCGGTGTCGTTGGAAAGATCATCAACTGTGAGCTGATGGGCAAAGTCTCGCACGACGCGACGGCTGCCAATGCTCCCGGTCGAAGAGTCTACATCTTGACGCGAAGCGCCAATGTCGGTACTCTCAAGTACGCCGGAAGCTCCTGGTCTGGAGATAACTACACTTCTTGGAAGACTCTCCGTGGTTCAGTCGCTATCGGTCTCAACGCTGGTGTTGGCTTCATGCACAGTTATGGTGACGACGTCGGTGGATTTGGTGGACCTCTTCCATCCGTTGAACTCTTCTTGAGATGGGTACAGGTCGCTTGTTTCCGTCCTCGATTCTGTATCCACAGCTTCAAGCCTGTCGCTGGAGATATGAGAGGTACACGTCTTGTCAACGAGCCATGGATGGTGAGTTCGAAATACTGCCTCTGCTTGAGCCAACTTTGTTGCTAGATTCTGACTCTTTCTGTTCTCTGCTTATAGTACCCTGAAATTCTCCCGCACATCAGAAATGCTATCAGAAGAAGATATGAGCTGATTCCATACCTCTACGCTCTCTCTTGGGAATCTGCTGAGGAAGGAAAGGGTATGGAGCGAGCATCTATCTTGCAAAGAAGAATTGTAACTAACCATTCTCCTCCTTAGCTCCTAATGTCTGGCCTGGATGGGGTGAATTTGAGCGTGATCCAGGATGTTACACTGAAGAGGTTCTCGAGGGCCAAGATTTTTGGCTCGGTGGTGGAAAGATGTGGGTTCAAAATGTTTTGGGGTGGTATTAGTCTGTTGCTGACCAACCTCGTTTGTCTACTTAGGTTCATCTGCGGTGCTTTCTGGCCAGGTGTCAGCAGTAGACAAGTCTATCTTCCATCAGCAGCCAAGACGTCCTCTGTTGACCCGGGCTACTTCGATATCCATTCTGGGGAATACTACCAAGCTGGTACTACAGTCACCGTTCAACTTCCATTCGCCCACATCGCAACTTTCGTCAGAGCGCTCTCCGCCATCCCAATTGGCAAACCAGTTGTCACAGTCACCGCTACCTCCGGTATCCCACGAACCACCGCCGACGGAACGGAGATCCAACTGGTCTCCGAAGGTGGTGTTGTTGATGTTGATGACTTTAGAGGCGTCGAGATATTCCCTGTCCCAGCTGGATCTGCCGATATCGGGAAGGGTGCTTGGGAATGGAATGAGGATGACGGTGAGAGTGAACTCACCAACTTAAAAGTGTCGAGAGTCAGAGTGGAATACTTTGTGGCTGGAGATGAGGTCCAGGTTGACGCTTCTTGGGTCAAGCATGACTTTGAAACCATGTGGACTGAGCTCTGGGTTGTTCTTCCTAAGGCAGACAATAGAGTCATTACTGGGGGAAGAAAGGAGGAAATTAGAGGCAGAATTGGATATTTCATACCAATCCGCTTGTAAAAACGATCATCCACATTCATTAATGTACACATTTTCCTTAACCTTGCCTCGGACATTATTTTTAATGACGTTCATACCCATATATCATGTACCATGTAACGTTATGCAGAAAACAAGACATACGAGGACAAGAAAGGGAGGTCCTTAGTGGGCCACACAATACAGAGGGACAACCAGTGCATACAAGGCGGGACAGAGTCTAATTGCTGGTTTTGATTCTGATTTTTTTTACATTGGGGGGAAGTACCCGGAATCATAAGATCCACATCTGTTGTGGTTGCTGAAGTTGCTAGAGTTGGAATGAATGCTGGTGTGCGACGAATTGCGACTGGTAGTTGAGATGGATGAGAACGAGTCTCGCATAGGTTGGGAGAGTTGGGACATGAATGATTCACCACTTGAACTGTCAGAAGGAGCCTGCATGTGAGTAGCCTGAGGGTGGTACGGGGCTGATGGTTCTGCTTGGTGTTGTGGTGAGTATAGTGGCTCAGGGCCGTTGAAGAAAGGTGAGCGCTGGTTTTGGAAGTCCAGAGGTGGAAGAAGGGGTGGTACTGAGACTACTGAAGATGTTGCGGGGGAGAGTTGGGTTACTGGCTCACTCCCTTTGTTGGGGTCGAACACTGATGATGCGGCGAAAGTCATAGGCGGCGCTTTCATATCCTCTGGATAGTCTTGGAAAGGTGACGCAACCGTGTAAGAAGCCGACTAGGAAGGTTACGTAAGAAATCAGCATACAGCACCCTGATTGTCCCTAGTCAAAAAGAGACGAAGCGACTTACGTATTTGGAGACGATTCGGGCCAAAGCATCACCAAAGATCTTCCAAGGAAAGATTTTCACATCCTTCTCAATATTCCTCGGTTTGGGATCGGAGAAACCCATGATGAGCCTGAAGACGTCGGCTTGTTCAGGTTTGTTCTTCGAGATCGTAAGCGGCTTGAAGCCTTCTAAGTTTCTCCTGATCCTGTTCTTCTCCTCGATCGTGAAGCTTGACCCCAACAGTCCCTCCAGTAGATAGACACCATCCACCGACGTAACGAAGCACTCGTTCATGCTTTCCAAATAGACGCAGGAGATCACCAGGCTGTTTTTTACGTAGGCCTCTTGTGTTATTGGTCGGAAGAAAGCTTCAATCACAGCTCCTTCCTGTCGTCGCCAGAACTGAACCAGTCGTCGTTTAGCAAGCCATTCGTCATGAGACCTAGAGGGTAAACAAAAGGAAACAGATACGTCGTTTAGAAAGGTGGCCATTATTCAGAGAGAAACTCGCTAACTCACCAGCCTACGCTCATCTTGTTCAAGTTGCCCACAAGATTCAAGGTTGCATTCTCACTCCTCGTCACTACTACCGGGCTCTTTGACTTCCCAGTCGAAGGGGTCACATCATAAGAGCTCCCGCTGGAGCTGGTGATGTTAGTCGATCCTGTTGACAGGCGTGCCGGCAGTTGAGTCGTCCTCACGAGCGGAGGCAGTTCACCAATACTGGATCCGCTGCTCTGTTTTCTAGAATGTGTCGGTCGAACTGGATACTGTGGGGTGGGCGCAAAAGGGTTTTCGGACGGTATTGACGTCTGCTGCGACTGGTAAGGTGAGGTGTACGGCGACGCTTGAAATTGCGATGATTCGGGAATAGACGGTGAGTTGAGGGAATGCTGGGAAGATGAAGGAAAGACAAAGCTTCGTGCTGTTGGAGAAGCGGAGGAGGAGGACTGGTATGGGTGGAAGTGTGCAGACTGGCGAGGTGAAAAAGTGGGGCGCGAAGGGGACTGGGGGAGGGTCAGAATCGGATTTGACCTTGACCTGGGTATTGATGCAGGAGGGGAGTTGAAATGTTGTGAGGGTGGAGCTGAGGGATAGTTCATCGGTGTCGATTGCCCGCTGGGCAGGTTCGGGCTGATCTGTTGCTGATCAGGCATGGATATGGATAGAGCCGCCATTTGCCCAAGTTGGGTAGCTCTGTAGGATTGCTGGGGCCAATGGTCGCTCGGCATGTGTTGCTGCATCGAGAGACTATCCTGTAGCTGGTGCTGCTGCTCTTGCTGGTGAGGCCGGTTGCCCATATGGTGGAGTCGTGCTAGTTATTCACGGAGAGAGATTGGCGAGGATTGGCGGCCTCAAAGTTTTTTGGTCGATGGCAGGCTCCGTTCAAGAGAGACGAAACGCTGTGAGCTGTATTCCGAAGGAAAGAGTGTTTTGTTTTGGCTACAAGGCAGATCAGACTATTAGATAAGCTGGGTGGGACTTTGTCGAACAAATCCAGAGGGCAGACGGAAGAGATAGGGGCATACTTTAATTTTTAGGTTTGATGGAAAGGAGAGTTGGTATTCTTTGGTGCTGCTTAGACAAGCGTAACGAGAGTTCACTGCAGTGTTGGTCTTTGGTGTTGGCTAGTGAGTGATAGACACCACCTGCATTAAAAAATTGGCAAACGATGTCGGAAAAATGGATGAGGGCTTTTGAAGGAGACAATCCTCGGGACGACTTTTATTTGCGCTCTAATAGGCCTCGTGGAGTAGCCACGAGTAGATGGTTTGTGACCCTTTGGGTTGACGTTAATGAATGTGAGCCTCGACGACAGGGCCAATACTGCAGCAGCTCTGGACGTTCGCCACAAGCTGAAACCAAGTTGATTCAGAATCTGAATCATCGAGGCAATTTACTTTGGTGCGGCCACGCAGCTTCATTGGAGTCTGGAACGGCTCTTTTCGAACATATAAGCAGACATGCATACCCATTGTTACCTCTTCTCTTCGCAGTTCGTCTCCCGTCCATCGAAGGTCGGTCCTGTCTTCGCAGCGCAACAGAGGCCTTGCCTGGATGACCCAGGGCCCTCGATTGTTAAACAGGGCGTCCGCTACGATGGGCGCTATTTTGGTGTGCAGATCACTTACCGAAAGCAGCAAGAGGTACCTCGTCAGGTCTCGTGTCGCGTAAACGAATGTCAGTCGTACAAGTCTTATGTTCTGGGCAGGATCAATATATCTGAAGCCAGTTCGACTTTATTTTGCTGGATCTCTGTAATAGGAAGATTCCTCGTAGAAGTTGTTTCAGAAGTGTCGACCACGGCAGCATGTGCAGAAAGCGGCCGAACCTGTCTTCATAACATTTTCATCTGCATGTTCGCACCACACTCTAGCTCGCTCGATCTACAACTGAGCTGCGATGGTGACAGCAATGTGTAGTCTCGTTTCGCAGTCGGATGTACCTCCATGTGGTACCAGTTCTTGGATATCCCTCTGCGCTTCGATCTGTCGCGCGGAAAAAACGAGGTGGCTGCCATGGGGAGGGGCTCCGCATAGAAGAATTCTGGCCCTCTGATGACCTGCGATATTCTCCTTTGCGGTGAGGCATCATGCATACGTATTGCACTCGTAAATGAAAAACTCAAGACTTGGGGACTGAACTAGAACTATGAAGGTTTCAGGTTTCACGAGTACAGAAAGCGCTGTTTAACGTCTCAACTTTCTTTAAAATTTGCTGTCGACACCGTTGACTAGCAATTAGACAAGGGAAGCGACACCACAAAGGATTTTTGCTATCTCTGACAATGTTCGAGAGGTGCGGTATGTCACAGCGTTCTCTGCGTGCTTTGAAAGCCTGTTCCACATGGAGGTAAATATTGAGCCCGCCCAACCGCTGCACCGATGCTTTCTGCTGTGTGATGGGGCGGGGCAGCCTGGTTATTCACAAGGATGGATACAAGAGAACACTTCAGGATGATAGAGTGAATCATGGTATGTACATGATGTTCCATAACATGTCAAGCGAGGGTTGCTTTAATGGCGGTCGAAAACTTCCCACCGCAAACCCCCCGCTGGTCCTGAGAAAGAGATTGGCAGTACCACAGAGAGCGCAGTATAAAAAAAAAAAAAAGGAAAAAAAAATCACATCCGATCTTCTGGTAAACTTCCAGTGAAAGAGGGAATGTCAGGTCTTCACAAATCACTTCATTTGTGCCTTTGGGTTCCACAGTTACATTGCATAAAGGAAAGAAAGAAAGAAAACCCTAAATCTGCTAACCCATATCGTTCCCCAAACTCTACAATTTCTTCTCCGGTCTTCTGAATCTAGCAAATATCAATATGACAGGCTCTGATGTAACCAGGCAAGGCGCCGATCATCATCAGACTTTGACATCCTCAGCCGATTCATTTTTGGGAGCACCACCCTTCTCGAAGATGTTGGTCACATTTTCATTGTCATCAAATACATAAGAGCCGAATTTGAGGGTTGGTACGCGGTGCTCAAACCTACCACGACACAGGCTAAATCAGCGCTGATAAAGGGAGTGATTAGAAAGGCGAACTTACATATAGTCAAGCTCATCAAGAGATCTTCCTCGGGTCTCGGGGACAAAGAAGTACACAAAAACTATGGCGACGACTGAGAATCCTCCCCTATTGATCGAAACTCGTTAATCAGGAGAGCCAACATCTTCAGAGAAAGTAGCGAAACTTACCAGATGTATCCAATTTTTCCACCCAAGTCTCCGTACTGAAAAAGAAAATGCCCATCTAGTTAGTGAGGGTACAACGTTGACAAAAATCTATGAAAATCGGCTCTTACCCCCACATCCTGAATGTATGGACTAACGTAGTTAATGATCAGATTAACACCATTACCACAGAAAGAAGAAACCATCATAGTCATCTTGGTAACAAGTGTGGGAGGTCAGTTCATCGCGCTGAGGGCAAATGGAGCAGGTGTCAGAGTCGACGTACTTCTCTGAGTGGGCCAGAAGAGATCTCAGCTGGGAGAAGCCAAGTGATTGGACCGAACTAGCAACAGAAAGTGTCAGATTTCTACGCCGTATCGCCAAGTCAGATCTACCACTCTAGCACCGAGAACCTACCGATGTGCAGTATCTGCGGGTAACACGAACGTCAGTGCTGCAGTCATCGAACATGGAATAGAAACACACTCACCCAACAATCCAAACGAAAGCCATAACAACAACTGCTTTGCCTTTCGCACCCGTTGGAGAAGGCTCGGCGGTGGTGATCGCACCAATACTGAGCATACCGATTGCGCAGAGAGCCGCTCCGCCCATAAGCAGAGGACGGCGCCCAGAGACATCTGGGACCCAAAGAGCGGTAAATGAGAAGAGGAAATAAACGAGGTAAATGACTTGAAGGATCAAGTAGGATTGCCTGGGAGTTGATAAAGAAGTAGAATATTGTCAGCATTTGCACCAATGGATGAAACTCCGGGAACGAACTCACTGAATTCCGAGCTGAATCAACAGTACAACTATGTAGGAGACGATGTATCCGACACCCTGAGCGTTTCCAAGCTGCCCAACGAAAGAGAGGTAAGTTGATGACGTCGAAAGAAGTCCAACTCAATAGTAACTCACACACTGAACTCCAATAGCCGCAAGGGTTCTCCTCAATTCTTTGCCCTTGAAGACATCGAACAACTTGACGCCAGAGACACGTTCAGCTTGTTCGGCGTATGCCGTGCGCATTTCTTGTAGCTCAGCGTCGCAGTTGAATGAAGCAGGGCGCATTGATTGGAGGACTGCGAGCGCTTCAGAGTCACGACCTTGAGAGACGAGCCACCTCGGAGTCTATGTAAGTATTTTGTGAGATTCGTCTTTGGATAGGGATTCCGCCAATCTTAGTTTGATTGCACCTACCTCTGGGATCAATGGGTAAGTAAGAACGATCAAGATAGGCATAGCAAACTGAACGCAGATAGGAACAAGCTGTAGTTGGTGGGAAGAAAGAGGGAAAAATTCATCAGCACGATAATCATCGCGCTGCCAGACAGAGTAAGCAACTCACCCAACCAGCAGAAGTAGTCCAAGTGTTGACTTGCCAGATAGTCACAGTAGCTAACCATGCAGCTATTCCCTGGATGATGGCGTACATGCTGACCATAGCTCCACTGTTACCAGAAGTGATAGACGGTGGGACAAGTTAAGTGATTTTAGCCACACTGACGAGCTGGGACTTACTCACCGCAATTCGTGTGGAGCGACTTCGGCTTGGTAGATTGGGACGATATTAGAGCCCATACCGACACTTAAGCTAGTGATGACCTTCCCAGCGACTAGTTGGCCCCAACGTCCGGTGTAACCTGTCGAGGAGGTCGCTTGAAGGATGACACCTATCGTCGTGACCAATGCACATGCAAGGAGACCTTTCTTGCGACCAAATCTGGCAGCGATAGGGTTGGCGATGAGGTTACCAATCATTTGACCCTGCGAAGTCGTAAAGCAGGGTCAGGAGTCTGGCGGCCAAAACATCCTTGTTTCCACTCACAGCAGCGCTCGTTCCCGTTCCGATTGCAGTCTGGGTGGTCGACAAGGTGAAAGATTTGACACCGCTGGTGGTTACAGCTTCATCTCCATATGACTTATTGAAGATGGTTTCACCGAGGACACCACCCCACCAGTTGCTATCGAAACCGTTCGTCATTGCGCCGATACTGGACACCAGCGCAATCACCACGAGTTTCCCCGTCGCATTCCGGTAGATGAAAGAGATCTTGCTCAATTGACCCATGGTAGGCTACAGGAGAACGACGGTGGTGGTCAAGGGGGAGAAGGTAGATTAGCGCTTTGCAATCTGAAGAGGTGCGAAACTGATATCGGATCTCGGTAAGCGTCACAAATATAGATGCGGCGTCGCCCATCCCGTTAGACAAGAAGTTGCCTTCTCTACCGTCTAAACGTCCAAAAAAGATGTGTGTGGAACACCGCCGCGCAGTATTTACACGCTATCGGCGTTTTGTAAAGTCGAAGCCCAATCAACTCACCTCGATATCCATTCGAACATCGCAAACATCATGTCTAACCTTTTTACGAACCCACTGCCTGCACCCCGTAGGATTTTGACCTCTCATGTCTCAGAGATTCCCAAATCACCCTTTGAGCCAGCCGTGTCGGTCCAAGATACGCTCCTCCCACAGAACTCAGAACTCGAGGGGAAAGCAGGGAACTCTATCGTCTGGACTGTCGGGAGTGTACCTGTGCCTTCAAGTGAGAATCTATCCAACGAAGATGCTGCTTTGAAGATTTACAGGGGGGGTGTAAGTGGTAATATTGGTGAGATCATGAGACCAGGAGTGAACTGCAGATTCAACGACTTAGCCCCTGGGGCTGTAGTCCCAATGGTGAGCTTATGTAAATCCGATAGTGGGTTCTATGTAACGAAGATGCTCACCAACATTCAACTTGACAGCATCGAACCTCGAGCACCGACATCCTCATTTGGCTTTCTGGTGAAGGAATTCTTATTACTCCTTCTGCATCATACGACCCAGTGCAGCATCCTGATGGTCCCATTGAGGTGACAGAGACAATCATCAAACCAGGAGACGTGAGTGAAGGCCACAAAGGTTACCCTTAGACGAACTTTACTTACCTTCGGTTACTACGTTACCCAACATATGAAGGTCATCGTCCAGCGAGGTACTTTACATGCTTGGAAGAATCCTAGTACTACTGAATGGGCTCGTTCGATAGGTGTGGGGATCATTGCAGAAGAGCTGGTGAGGGAGGGAGGCGAGAACACTCTGGAGCCTTGCTTCATTATGTCAGCAGTGAACTACTGAGATAGCCACTAGAGGAAGAGCCCTTTGGATACGGTGTTGATTGATCACCAGTTGTAGTGGAAGACAGAACGAAAGCAGACTAGATTGCTTAATTGCGACAACATACGAGCAGGAAGCGCACCGTCAATCTCAACCACATATTGGAACTTGCGCCTCCAGCAACTTCAAATTGACGAAAATGATCGAGGAAATGTAACTACGCCTGATGATGATCTGTTCAACACAATGTCCACCTGTGACTTTGACCGCAGACGCCAGTGTAGCGTTGGCGTGCTTGTCTCGCCTTCTACTCTCATCAGCTGTCGACCATTTGCATGCTAAATTTCAGACGCGATTGTCGCAATAATGAAGCGTTGGTGGAATACTGTGGTGTAGAGGAAGGACAGCGAGTTGCCAATGAGGTAGTCTTGAGGTTTAGGAGATAACAGAAAGCCAGAGTTGGAGGATCTACCAACTGAAGGCCGAAAGACTCCCGTCTCTTTATCGAAGATTTCCCTTCTAACTTATCACTCAAACGGATTCGTTCGCCCAGCCTTCAACGAAAGATCATTAGCCTCTCGTCGATAGTGCAACGCAAAGCAGAACAAAGGCAGCGCTACTCACCTGATCTTCATCATCCGACCCTTCCCCAGCACCGTGATCTCCACCAGAACACAACGACTCCCAGAAGCCCATCTTATCCCTCGCTGACCGCCTCGACCTGACAGATGTTGCGGCACCGCCTTGCCATGTCGGACCTGCGTAGGCATAGCCAGACTGTAGCGTCATTGGTTCTGTCGGTGAGTGAGGGTCACCTGAGGTATTTGATGAATATGTTGAAACCCTCTGTGATTAATAAAAGATGAAAGAACGGAAGGCGTAATGAAGGTCAGCTCGGTTTGTAGAGCGCCTTGGTTTGTGGGATAAAACGACGAACAGGATTGACGGTATTCACCGCTTCGTGTTCTGGCAATTTCATCAGAGTATCCTTCCCAGATCCATATAATATACTCCACCCCCGACTATTGCCTGCTGTTGACGCTGTCCGCAGCGCGCGAGATTCACGTTGCGCTCGCCGACGAGCGTCTTCCTTTGATGTCCACTTTGCTAAATTCTGTGAGATCAACGAAGATGGTCAGTATAAAAAGCCAACGGAAGAGGAGACGAGAAGACCGTTTTTCGAAAGCAACACTGCCATTCCACCAAAATAAACCAACGTCGTCACTCCCAACGCGTCAACATCAGACCTCCTACATTGCATTCTTGATATAGAGAAACAAAATACGCATTACACGCACTGCAAGCATGCGACGTGTAACGTTACCTCCAGCCAGCCGCAGCAGCCAACGACACCTGCGAGCGACATTCCAATTTTGAAACATGAAAAGGGCGAGCGACTCACATTCGCTATCCTCTGCTCCTCCATCTGTTCCTCCGTCATGAGCTCCTGAGCGGGCAGACCAGTACCATCCGCAGCCGTCGTCTCACCCCCTCTGACATATCCATAGCCCTTCTTCACCAAACTTCCCCCCCTCGTCAGCGTACTTCCAATGACTCCTATCCCGCCAAGATTGACCGCTGAAGAAGATGCATTGGATGAGCTGTTTGTTGTCTGTCGTATAGGGTGCCCGCGTTCCAAGTCGACCCAGCCGTCTGGAGTAGGGGAGTATGTAGGGTCTGAGGGGTGTTCACGACCTTTTCCTTTGCTATTCCACGAATTCTGAGGCTGCTGCTGAAGTTCAAACTCCTCTGTACGATGGCCACCATTACTGCTTCCATCGTAGGCATCATCTGAGAGGACCAAATACCCTTTCGTTTGTTTACCAGCGACGAACCCGTTTGAGGGCGGTGTTGGCGAGGCAATAATAGGTCCTGCTGTATACGATGGTTCTAATGGAGCTACATGGGCCGTATTCGTATTATTACTGGGAGTACTGGAGCAATTTTCAGGTATTGGTAGTGCTGATGAAGCTCTGTGGGTCGCTGCTGAGTCTGTTGAGGATCGAGGGGAGCGAGGGGGTGAGGTCGACGAACTGGCATGGAAGCTCATGCTGCCGAAATTTCGTAGAGAAGGAGTGACAGGACCACCTGGGGTTGCGTGGTGGAGCGGCAAGGACAGGACAATGCAATGGAAGTGGTTTGGACAGGATGGGGTTGGGAGGACTAATGAAACTCTGAGCGAGGAAGTTTCACAGCTATTCGAGGTAAGATCTATTTAATTTTACACGACTCGTTCCTTTTCTCCTTTTAAACCTGCCCACGAATAAAAACAATAAAGAACCAAAAGTGCCCACAACTAAAATAACCAAAAGTGATCTATCCCAGCGCATCTTCCCAACTGCGTCTCACCGTGCTAGCCTAATCCTCCAGGTACGCTACAAACTGCTTCTGTCCCATCGATGATGACAGCTTCACGTTCAAAGCATCGCAGAACCACCGATACTGGAGTCGCCCTACCACCAGCTTCTCCAGATCCGGGTGTGCAGCGCCTTGTTTATATCTTCTTCATCAGGCTGAGCGGCCTCGTTCGAGGATGATGAAGCAAATCTTGACGAGACCTAAAGAAGAATTATGGCGATTGAGTTGATGAACTACGATAACTGAGAAGGAAATACTGCGTAGCTTGAACATGAATAGGTAACTGGAATAAGATGAAGAATGCTAAGTAAGGTACCTCGTCAGCACTTACGCGGTAGCAATCTCCGTATTTCCATCTTATGATTTCCATTGGAAGTTGCTTTTTACTTGTAAAGAGATGAAACGATATCGATCAGCTATGTGAAAAACTCTCGACGGGTTAACCCCGCGAAAGGTCATCACGCTCAGAATTCACCAATCCGTATTCTTCCCAAAAGAATGAAAGCTTGAGCTTATTGGACCAAACACAGTTGGAGATTTTTTTGAGCGTCTAGTAACTGAGGTTCCAAATTCTAGATACACCCTAACCAATCTTCGTTCACTCATCGAGGTTAGGCGGTACTATTAGAGAGGCATGACTGCCATACTGTGAGTGCTAAAGACTAGGGCTTGAAACGATTAAAAAGGGAGGGAAATGCCTTGGGAGCATCTAGATGTCCGTCTACACTTTTCTTGGATCTTCCGTCCTAAAAGCACAAGCAAGGGCGATTCATGCTTTCCTCATCGTCCAAGGTTAACTAAACGTCGAACTAAAAAAATGTCGTGTTTTCATATATTTCGTAAATAGTTCCTCCCTATTAGATATGATTCGTCTCCACTTGATAAAGTCTCTGCTGTTAGTGTCGAAGCGGTGGTGTTGATGGGCGGCGGGGGTATATGCGCTGGAGGATGACCATGAGAACGCGGTTTGTAGATGATAACGATCTAATGGACAGAAGAAAAACAGCAATCAGCTCGAAAATGAGCCCTCCAGCTTGAAAATGACAACAAAAAAGAACTTACGATGACACCGACAATACAGAGTACGAGCAAGAAGATGCAGCTCCTCCTTCCAGCTCTACCCTGATACACCATAGCAGTCTTCAACTCCTCAACCGCACCTTCCATCTCTCGTCCAACATTCTCAATATTCCACTCAACTGAATCCATCATTGTACCCTGCTCTACGACGAGTGTGTTCATCTCTCGGAAGAGCTCAGCGAGCTCTGTTATTGACTGTGCGATGCTCGTGAGTTCTTGATCACGTCGTGCTAGAGCTTCATCGTTCGGCGACACTGTTTCTTGTAGTAGCGATTGTGACTGACGAACAAAACCGCCGTGTCAGCAGTAGTGGACAATGAAGGGAAATGTAGTGTTGGGTTCTTGGTCCTGCCGAAAAACACTCACCACTTGTAAATCATCCTCCATCTCCTCCAATCCAGCACTAGGCCCTCTGATAGCACCACTGGCAACCAACAGATCCTGATTCTTTGTCGCGTGCCCTTGGAGCTTCTGCATGTACTCCCTCTGTTTTCTCCGGAAACTCGCACTGAGATCCTGCACTTTCGAAGCAAGATTTCTTTGCACGTTTGCTGCACTGATCTTTTCTGCATTTGAGTGGGTTGGGGAGCTGCGGTGTGTGATTTTTTTTATGAGGGACTGAGATTTGCGAAAGTCCTGTAGGCAGAAAGAAGTGCTGAGTCAATCAACATGTTCGATCTTTCACCACACTGAAAACACAACTGTCTTGTTTTTCGAGATCAATGAAAAGAACGACAGAAATACTCGCTTTCGTTATTGACTGCGTCTGTCGTTCGATTTCCCGTTCTTCAGCCGTTCGGTCTTTGAAGCCAGGTAGCACATGCTTTGCGTGAAGTTTATCGAGTATTGCAACTGACAGATTAGGGAGTTATTGACTATGTCAGAGTTTCAACCACAAAAGAAGAGAAATGCCGGCTGGACGAAGGGAGTGCATTGAGCAACGTAATAGACTCACCTTTATTGCCTATCCCAGACAGCAACTCCTCTACCTCATCAGATATATCCACCCTGTAATAAAGAGCCACCAGCATGCAAGTTAAAAGCAGAAAGCCAGCCATTTTTAGTCAATCTCGCCTCTCAACCCGAATCCAAAATGAAGCACGCAGCCGACTCACCAAGGCGGTGGTAAGCCCTCCTCAGGCTCCATATCGATCCTATGCTGTTGCTGATCTAGCTTACTGCCTCTCCTGCCAGCCATTAGCCCGAGAGACTCGTCGTCCTCCTCATCCTCCCGCCCTCCGTACCCTGGGTAGGCTGAAGAACGTCGACGTGATTCCGCACCTGGATGGCCAAAGGTCGACCGGATGGAAAGGAAGAATAACGTGCGAGATCTTATTACTGGTCTTTTACGTCGTACAGGTTGAATTTCAGGTCGATTTCAAACGGTGAAGAGTCAGAGGCCAGGGAAATGCTACGCAGCATGATGGGGCTGTTTACTCACTTTGAGGACGAGCTGGCATTCGAGGAGGACGAAGGCCCGTATAGATCTGCCATTCAAAGATTTCCCCCCTTTCTCCAATATTATTCCACCTGGGCTGGGGACACTGTTTTGAATTGGCTCTGTTGTCGTGTAAAGTTTGTCGCTTGCACAATGGAGCGGAGATGAAATCATCAACGCGCCACCTCTCTTTGATCATCTCCCTTTGATCATAAATCAAAAGTTAAAATTGGGAGATACCTCGAAAGCTTTGCCGAAGGATCAAACTAACGATGTAGTATGAGGGAGGGGCACTCAAGAGCAATCAAGGATGTCTGAAGGTTGTGTAGCATTACTATGGGCTGTATAGTACAACTGAACGTTCAAATTGTGTCATAAAAGGACTCCCTAAAGAAAACAGCAGAGAGAGAGATATATGTTGAAAGCTGAACTATGGACCTAACCAACTCAAAGGGCGAAATGAATGGTGTGGCTAGTGATTGGGGCGCAGCAAAGCGGAGCGTTGGATTTACTTGTCGTTTCCATCGAAGTTCTTCTTACTGAAGTACACTGAAGCTCCGTAGCTACAGTGAGCGAAAGAGATCACTGTCAGTCCACAACCACGACGGTTTCGCACAGGATCACTATGGAAGAACAACTCACGATTGTAGGGAGAATAATCCTACCAACGAAGCAGTGACACCACCGATAACCTTTCGATCAATTCTCTTGCCGGAAGTGTGGTCCTTGTATCCCTTGTAGCCAACGGCACTGAGGATGGCGAGGTCGAAAGCGGCGAAGAGTGGAACGAAGATCTTTGGCTTCTTGAGATGCGCGACGACGAGCTTGTAGGCCTACCATAATAAGAAGGACATGGACAAATGGTCAATTAATCTTCAGCAAATGATCAGGGGTAGTGATTGCAGGGGGGAAAGGTTTACCTTCACAACAGCAACCTCCACCTCACCTTCCTTCTTTGCGAGGTACTTCTTCGCCTTCTTGGCCTCAGCTTTGGCTTCCTTAGCAACCTTCTTCGCCTCAACTTCAGCTTCGTGAGCAAGATGAGCAGCTTCCTTCTTTACCTTCTCAGCCTCAGCCTTGGCTTCCTGCTCAACTGTGGTTTGGGTCTATCGGAGATGACGAAATGTAGAAGGGAGGAGCGACATAAACTAGGTCAGCATACAGAACCACACCTACACACACCCTTCAAGGGAGCATGATATACTACATGTCCATTCTTAATAGCAAACCAGCTTGGATTTCTCTCGAAGGGAAGAACGAATTCTCACCTCTGGGTGTTCTAAAAAATCGCTCTTGACGACAGTCACTCCCGATCCGACATCAGGAATAGTCACAGGGGTTTCACCATCGAAGTGACCTTCCAAGAGACCAGCATCAGGTACCGGTTGTTCATCCACAGGTGGGCTGCAATATAAGGAAAAGAAGAGCGAGGGGAAGCCAATCAGGCAATGCCTTAGGCCGCTTGAGATACATGAGTTGTTCGATACTTACGCGTTGTGGGCAGCGACAGCAGCGTAAGACATGATTCTTTGAAGAAATGTGATGAGTAGTTGGAGGGATGGACGAGGCTGAGCGGATGATGTAGTGAAGGGGGAACTTCTGGCTGCCGCTCGAATTCGCTGCCCTGCAAGGACGGAAGGCCGATGACGTTTTGTTTTTCCATTTTTTGTCACAGGCCTTCGCGTGGGTTTGCAACACATGAAGATGAAATGGCTCAATTGATGGATACAAGTTAATGAGTTTTTGAGCTTCAATGACCAAATAGGTATATTTGGGCACTCGTGAAGACTTCGGAGAATTACTTCGTACCCAAACCTGACTTCGTGTTCTTCACAATCGCAACGATTCTATGAGGGAGAGCGAGTGGAAAGGAGGTCAGTATCTGTGTAACATAGGGGAAGGTGTTAAGAGAGAAGGACTCACGGGACGCTCAAACCTCCGTCGCCTTTACCGATCTTAGTACCCTCCGTCCAACCCATCTTCGACAACAACTTATGACCGAGATTGTCCTCGCCAATTTTGGCAGCTCCTTCACCAACGACGTCACCATCACGTTTCCTGGTGTTTTGGCTGGTGAGAGCAGAGGAACCATATCGACCTGGCATGGTGTAGTTTCCATCCTGCTTGCGAGACCAAGACGCCTCCATGAAGTCTTGTCCGTTCCGTGCGTTCGATACTTTAAGAATGTGATTGAGTTTAGACTGGTTGACATTCATTCCGGATCTTGACGTCTTGTACAGAATTCTGAGACGAACGCAGGGGAAAAAATCAGCACCGATCGAACAAACAGCCAGGGGAATTTGAACTCACGTGAACCGAGCTCGGCCTTTACCTTCACTCTTACTCTTCAGAGTATAGCAATCAGCTATCAGATGAACTCTCCTCCTAGACTCCTTTTCCATTGGCGGTAAACTCATGCTCGTCTTCCCTAGATCCAGCAAGAACTTCTTGATCTCATGATTGAGGTCCATCAAATTCGTCATGCCTGCTTTTTTCTTCTTATCCTGGAACGGCATAAACTCATCATCCGAGTCTTCCACGAACGACTTAGATTTTGAGTTCTTCTTCTTCTTTTTGTTGTGGGTCGACTTGTAGAGATTTTGAGCGGCTTCGAGCTTCTCCAGCTCTCGTTGACGCTTGAACTCGGCTTTCTTCTGACGATCCTTCTCCCATTGATCCTGGAGGATTGGTGGAACATGCTTGTTTTTGTTTTTCTTAGACACTGGAATAGCTGTACAAGGAATGGAAGATTTCAGCCCTGCTTTGTAATGGCTGAGAACAACCAATGTACTCACCCACTGCGAAGTCATCCTCGTCGCTGAAGTCACCGAAAGCATCGTAATCTCCATTAGCAACATCCTTGAGCCTACTGAAGAGCTTCTTTCGCGACGCCCTGTCCTTTCCTTGGATCACTCCGAGATGGTCATCCATCATAGCCTGAAATTATCGAAGCAGAAGTGAGTTCCAGTTCACTTAGTAGACAAATGACAAAATTCTCACCTGTATGAAATCTTCATCCTCATCAGCCCAAGTATTTCTACCTTGAAACAATCCGCCATCTTCCTCGCCACTGTCTTGTTCGTCCATCATCCTCCCTTTACCATTCCTGTGCTTCTTCTTTTTCTTATTGTTTTTGTTTATAATATGAGTCTGGTTATTGAATCCTGTCGTCAATTGACGAGCATCCTGTAGGGACCTTCGAACGGCCGCAGCGAGATCGCCGTTCATCTCCTCATCTTCACTCTCGTCTTCGTCTTCCGAGTAGGTGTACTTCTCATCTTCGCTCTCATCTTCCTCGTCCTCCGATTCGTCTTCCTCATCCGAGACACCTTCACCGATCATCATGCTCTCATCCACCTCAACCTCAATATCCATACTGCCATCTTCATCTTCATCTGTAACCCACCCATCCCCACCTTCATCTGATCCAGAAGCATCATCAGAATCAGAATCATCCTCCTGCCTCTGAAGAACAGACAGCCGATGGTCCGTAACGGTCTCCTCGCCCTGCTGGTTCCCCCCCAATGCAGCTCTGATGAACGACTGCAACACTTCTTGATCTTCGTCGTCATCGCCGTCATCTTCATCATCAGAGTCCTTCCTACCAGTGTTCAAGATGTAATCCGCCAAGATTTCATCTTCCTCAATCTGCTTCCTAGTTCTGAAGACTTGATTCTTTATGGCTTCTTTTATGTCATGGTTCTTTTTTATTTTGGGAGGTGGAGGACCGGACGAGCCCCAATCGATATCGCCTTCGTCTTCATCCATTGCCTCCCTTATTTCGTTCTCCTTGAGAGTCGCATTTTGACGACGGCGAAGTTGCTTAGCTCGTTTACCTGCTTTCTTTGAGAGCTTTTGGTTGGTGGAAGGGTGGATGACGGGAGCAGTCGCTGTGGCTGGAACAGCGATGAATGAGTCAGAGTTGATTAGAGTCGAAATTTTCTTTGCTGCTGCTGAAAGGACTGGAGCAGCAGCAGGTGCTATTGGCACGAGAGTGGAAGCTGGAGGTGATGGAGGGACTGATGCTGATGGGGTTGCTTGTACCTTTGGGATAAAGACGATCTCTTCGTCGTCGTCGTCGTCTTCGCCAAGGATTGCACTGGGAACAGCTGCTGGTATCTTGATTGGACTCGACATGTTGACATCTTGGCCGTCGGTAACTGGCACTTCTCCTTCCTCATCAATGTAGAACAAGGGCGTTGGAATAACTTCTTCGCATTGTTGAATCCCAGTTTCCATCTGGGTCGTATTCGGGACTTCAATGGAGGTAGTCTCGACGGTCGCAGTAAGTACTTCGACAGAAGTAGCAGAGCCCGGCGCAACAGCCATCAGATCCAAAGCCGCTTCAACCAGGTCCATATCAGTTTCATGGTTGTGGATATCTTGCTGAGAAGATGACGGAGCTGAGTAAGGTATCTGCCGAGCTGAGGTTGTAAATTCGGTTGACGCTGGGAGAAGCGAGCATGAATCTGATTTCTCTTCTGCCGTAGGAATTTGAGTGAAAGCTAAGAAGAGTCTCCTTCAGAACAATTGACCTATAAGAGTGAACGTTAAACATAACTTACCTTGACTACCCAGCTCAATCACATTGTCATTCTCAATTTTGACCTCCGTCACTTCGCCTTCCTGGAAAAGCGTGCCAGCCTTAACAAAATTGATAGGCCTGAAGCTTCCCGATACAGCACCGTACGAGTTCGAGCCTCTGCCCCTTAAAGGTGAATCGAACCCTCCTTTCCCACCACCACGGCCAGCCCCAATGCCACCTTTCACCTTCCCAAACGGCGATGAATTCTGATTTCGACTCCCCTCTTTCAATAACGAGTCCAAAGCGGCTTGCTGTTTTGCACCGAGTCCCAAGTGAGGGGTAGAGCTGCCTGAAGGTGTTCCTGGAGCAGAAGACAGAGTTTCGTCTCGGAACGTGTAACCTCCTTGACGTGGAGCGACGGGTCGTTCTTTTGGAATGAAAGGTGTGGTTGGAATTGATGCTACAACAGCCCAAAGCTCAGCCTTTGAGAAGGAGAAGAAACTTGAAGAATCTACTAACTCGATGGTGTAGCAGGTGTTATATCATCGTAATTGAAGGCGACACTCTGAAAGCTACCGTTCAAGCTTGAGCCTCTTCCTCGTCCGCCTCTTTTTCCTCCTCGAACCCCACGACTATTACTTGGATAAGATGGAGAGGCGTATGGTGATCCTCTATGAGCCATCTCTTGAATTTCTTATGTGGATTCGAGATGGGTGTTTTGAGTCAGGCAAACCTCGTGCGGACGCGGTTCAACGCCGTGACAGATCAAAGGTTATTAATCAGTGATTTTAAAGCAGAGTCTCTATTAAGGTGGCTTCTCTCGCAGAATTGCTCTAATATATCATCGACTAAGTATAATTTTACAAAGAAGCCTATCCTAGGTAGTGCCAGATCACCCAAAACATGAACAGTGTAAAGGCTGAACCGAGCCCAAGAATCCATCGATCCTGTGTACTGAATTATAGTAATCAGTTCGTTAGTTGAGGCCCAAAACGTGATTGTGAGGGTGACAGATGGCGATAGATGATAAATGAGTGAACAGGAAGGCAAGAGCGCAATGGAGGGACACAAACAAAAATGCATCAGAGTCGTTTTCTCAACCCCTCACGCCTCTCAAATGGAACCACTTACCTTCTCCTTTCGACCCAACCAACAACTTGTCGACCACCCTTGATACCATTGGCTGCGTCCAACAACCTCTTCTGCGTACCCTTCAACCAACCTTTCTGCTCCTTCAGCCCTCCCCAAATCTCTTGCCCTTTAGCAATCAGCTCATCCAGCTGACTCTCCGTATTATTGATGAACGTGTCTTCCCGCAGAGCGTGATTTTGGCGTGGGTTATTGGGTCGGAAAGAGAACGGTGATTCAGAGGTTGAGGACTGCTGGGCGTTGGTGGAGAAGAGCTCGGATCGCTGTTGGGACTGGAAGCCGTTAGGAGCGACGCCGTTAGATGCAGAGGTGTGTATGATGGAGGATGTTCGATGACGGGTCGTAGGTGACGAGCTGCCGTTGGCACCCGTAAAGAGTGCTGCTCGAGTCGCTGACGCTTGCTAGAGACGGACCAAAAAGTAACAAACAAATAAAGAATCAATCAGAAATCTTCCAATATGAACATCACATCGAACTCAGGAGCGAAACGCAGGGATGAACGTGGACAAACTTCTTACCTGCTGTGCAAGTTGTTTCTTCAGGTCAGTGAACTGATTCCTATACCGAACATAATCGTCTCTGAACTTGGATACTCGCCTATAAATTCCCAAAGATACACCAAGTTAGGCCCTTGAGAACTGCGAACGACCCGACAGGGGGGAAGAAACAGGTATATGCTCACTGCAATGCCTTTTCCTTCTTGACAGCAACGATTTCCTGCTTCGCCATCGAATCGTAGTCCTCTACCGTCCTAGAGAACGCAGCTAAACTGGCTCCTATCTGGCCTGTATCATCATCCAACCGCCCAAAGTAATCAGCGCAAAGGGGAGCTGAGTACAGGAGCTTTCGTTAAGCCAGAAGACATAACACTTACCTTGTAGAGACGCCGACGGCTCTACTGCTTGAGCCATCGAATCGAGGTCATTCTGTAGCGATTGGGTCTGCCGCAGACCTAGGTTGTACAGGGAGTTCATGGTGAGGCCAACGTGGAAGTTAGCGAATGAAAATGTGTTGTGACGCCGGTTTCGTCGAGAGCGAGCGAGCGTCAGTGCGCCACTTTTAATCGAGTTGTATATTGGTTTCACGGATTCTTGCTCTTGTGAGTAATACATCAATTTTCAAATGGGCCGTAGATATGATTGGCTTTCAAAACGTGGATGTATTTTGTCTAGTCTAGCACAGCGTACTTTTGCAGGTTCTCCGGTAGCTCATCCCAAAGCGCCTTCTCCTTCAACCACTTCTTCGAAAACAATCTAGTTTGGTATCTGTCGAGTGCAAGCGAGAGAAGGAGTGAAAGTCAGTTTACTTGTCCTGTTATACAGCATCTATTTTACACGAAGCTGTCGCAACAAACTCACCTGTAAGCACCATCACACAAGACGGTCACAACCGTCTTTCCAGCACCTAACCGCTCGGCAACCTTCACAGCAGCAACCATGTTCAAAGCACTCGAAGCGCCGACATACAAGCCTTCCTTATCTAGGAGGTGGTACACCATCCTGATCGAGTCCGCATCAGGCACATGGACACTCCCATCGAGCTTCTCAAAGTCCGGGGCCAAGTTGTCGGTGATCCTTCCCTGACCGATACCTTCCGTGATGGACCCTGTTCCAGTTCGTTCGAGCGTCTTGCCCTGGGTCTCTACCGCTTTGGCGAGGACAGACCCGGGAGGATCCGCAAGGAAGCAAAGAACGCGCCCGTTGGAGATGGACTTCAGGTAGGCGGTCGTTCCTGCCAGGGTACCCCCGGTACCAGTTGCACAGGTGAAAGCATCGAGCTTTCCTTCTGTTTGGGCCCAGATCTAGCGGATCATCGCGGCCATCAGCCAAGCACTTCGACCGAAATGGGGGGGAACGATGGACGTACCTCTGGACCAGTGGAATCAATGTGAGCTTGTCGGTTGGCTACGTTGTCAAATTGATTGGTCCATACTGCGTTGTCTAAGCTTTCAGCGTATCGTTTCGCCTGGTGGTTGTAGTTCATTGGGTCGGTGAACGCAACGGCTGAATTTCAAAGAGAACCAACTTCGGATTAACAAGACTAGATTCAGGTACAAAATGAAAACATGAATCGACTAACCTGGGACTGGACGAACGTCAGCCCCCAGCATTTTAAGAAGATCGATCTTCTCTTGAGACTGATTGCAAGATGGGAGGCTGCGGATTAGTCCAGAAAGACTTGTTTAGAAGAAGGATGATACTTACCTGGTTGGAAGGCATGTAGATAACACACTTGTATCCCAGAGACCGACAAACACTGATGCAGAAACAATGTTAGCGATCTTCTGGAGCTAGAGGACTCACTTCCGAGCAAACTCACTGAGCAAGCCCAATACCGGTATTTCCAGCGGTACCTTCAACAACAGTTCCTCCAGGCTTCAAAAGCCCTGTCTTCTCAGCGTCTCTCACAAGCCACAGTGCAGCTCTGTCCTTGACACTTCCACCTGGGTTCTGAAACTCTGCTTTGGCGTAGATTTTTGATGAAGTTTGGGCTGAGAGGGATGGGATTTCGATCAAAGGAGTGTTTCTAGTGGCCAGAAGGAACAGCAGTAAGCTGGGGGTGTCTGAATCAAGAGGAAGATGCAGAAGAGGAGCTGTACCCGATTGTTCCAGTGAAACCAGTAACTGGGGCAGCAGAGGTAACGAAAGTCCTCTTGGACGACGAGGCCACAGCTACTTGGGTGAACCGTTTGAGCATTTCAGTTCTCTTCTTGCGATAGATTTGGTTCGAGGATGACATAATGTCCAGAATTTCTACTCGCACTTCCTCGCGCGCCACGAACAAGGAATGGCGACATCAATTCCGATATCGCTCAAGGTCGTCGTCCACCTTGCGTTGCAGCTGTACTGCTGAGGACTTGGTGAGCTCAACTATTAAATAAAGTGGAATCAAATAATACAAAAGAGAAGTTGTGATGAAGCGATGCCATTAGGTGTATCGAGACTAGTGTGAGCTGACTGGGGACATGAACCTCATTGAAAACGAAGCAAAACGATGGGAGCGACAGTTGTGAAGCAGAAACAGTGGTACAGAACGACAGGTTCAGAAGAGTGTTCTCGTTCGCATCATCCGAGACCTTCACGACCTGCCTCATAGATCATCCCACGAGACGGCCCAG
This sequence comes from Krasilnikovozyma curviuscula, assembly GCA_014825775.1. Classification (NCBI taxonomy): domain Eukaryota; kingdom Fungi; phylum Basidiomycota; class Tremellomycetes; order Cystofilobasidiales; family Mrakiaceae; genus Krasilnikovozyma; species Krasilnikovozyma curviuscula. Next base: position 25,321 of record MVAQ01000054.1, read on the forward strand.
AGGAAAATGAGCGTGCGCTGTCAGATCTCCAATAGAGACCTCATCCGAGACCGAGAACACAGCAGTCTAGCAAATTGACATATGAGTTTGAGTCTGCTGCCCAAAGTGTCACAAATGACGTTGGTCAGTGCTAAATTTCAAAACATCCAGTTTCATATACTTGCCAACGATGTTCAGAAACAAATACAAAGCCTCTCCAACATCTCTGCTTTGATAATATAGTTGGTTAGTATATCGGTCTCATATTTGACCCTGTTTACAGGGGACATCCGGACACCCGAGTTCGAATCTCGGTCGAAGCATTTGTTTTTTGGGACTTTTATCTACTTTTTGGCAGGTAGATTATTGGATGCCTTTTTGCACTTGATCACTATCACTTCCCGCTCCTTTCTCTTTATATATCCATCGTATTGAGTACAATAGTCGCTTGTGTCTGTGTACCTCCTCCCAAACTGTGTGTTTATTTTCTCTGTTCGCCAAGGAGGTCTCGCCTTTTGCGTTCTTGTGGCGCGAACCTTCGTCCCGTATTTGATTCCACTCGTCTCTTTCCAACTTTCTCTTCCGCCCAACGACATCTTCCTCCCCTCCAAGCTATTCAAGTTCCTGCCCTAAGCTATGAGGTTGACTGCTATTGCTGCCCTGGCTCTTGCTGGTGAGTTTTATTTCTGTCCGTCGTGCAGCACCATTGAGACTGACCACGTTCGCTCTCCTTGTTACTTCGCTCTATTGGGTTTTTTTTCTTTCTATCTTTCTCTGTTGCTGCAGCCACACCTGTATTTTCATTCCCAGCATTGAGGATTGTTACCTTCCTGCCGTCATCAGACGAATCGATTGTGAAAGCTCCAGTCGTCTCAATCTCGACGACCCACCACTCGACGGCGGCTGTCGCATCGTCGAGCCGTCCCGCTCATCGACCATGCAACAAGTCCAATAAAAACATCTTTAACCAGATCTTCAAGCTCACGGGCGTTCTTCCATCTCACGTATACCACAATAGCGCTGAAAATTCTGGCCTCGGTAAAGGTCGCTATCGAGTGAGCATCATGTCGATCGCCAACGACAACGACGCAATAACCACTCACTCCAGAGACCAACCAATCGCCGTCGTTCATCACAACGGTCACCACCACCGTGAGGGATGGTCTGACAATAGAAGACACAGAGCCGCCGATTTTGGACCCAGGTTAGTTTGATCTGTCGCTTTGTTTTGGTTACCCACGTCGCTCTACTCGCTGCCGAACAGACTGCGTACTGACTCCATTCTATCTCGTACAGATTGGCTCAAGCTCTTTCTGAATTACGACCATCAGAGTCTTACCTCGTCTCATTCGTCTTTGGTGTCGGCATGGGTGTAAGTTTTCCTCATGCATCCGATCATGCTTCCGCTTTGCTTCCTTCTGTTGACCCTCCGTCGGTCGCTGACTTCTCCTTCCTCTCCCCTCCCAATCTCATCCTTTATTGTATCACAGGCCTTGGTCAGGATATTCGTCCTCCTCACCATCCTCTCCCTTCGATCCGTCTTCTGCACCTCATCAAGGCGTGCTTCTTCCTCACCGGAGGATTCGGAGGGTGGCGTCGCTCTTCCGTTGGAAGACGATGAGGAACAGCTCCCTGTTTATATGGCAGAAGAAGACGAGAAGAAACCTGTCTACGAAGAGGTCACCGCTCCTGCTGAAGCGGAGGCTGTTGTAGCCTGAGCGAAACTTCTCGTCGCTTCACGATGCTCTTGCTCTGACCGTGGACACTTTGCATTCCCCTCCCTATATTCCATTTGTAACTAGTTTCACGGCTGTCTCTGTGTTGCTATTATTTTGTACTTTCCTGTCCCCATTGATTCTCAATGTGTAGTGTATGTCAGGTGCTCTAGGAAATCTGTTATATTTGTCCTCCCAACTACAGTATACTAAAGACTACAACTATAAATGATGGTCTCTCAACTTCCTCTCTCTCTCTCACATCTATGACCAGTGATTTTGAGAAACACAAGAGACACGATGACAAAACTCGGGAGTGCTGCGCAATGTGAACGCCAGCTTGAATGCTCCCGCTGCCAACCCAGTGCTACACCAGTACCTTGCAGCTTACTCCTAGCAGAAGTCCTAGCAGTACACAGTACATTATGTGCAATCGGCGCTTGATTCTCTCGGCAACCAACTCAGAAAGGAGAGTAGAACTTTCTGAAACGCGAGGTTTGACAGCACCCGATAGTTCGTCCCTGCAAGCGTACGGTTCCTGTTTGTCTCTTCCGGTACCCCCATGACTTCTCCCATGACGTTTCCTAAGGAATCATTTAAGTCTGTTGCAGAGCCTATAGCGTAATGGTAACGTGTCGCACTTATGGGTTGACTGTTATGCGAAGATTCTGGGATCAAGACCCAGTAGGCCCAATCGCTTGACCCCCTTTTTGGAGAAAGGACTTTGTTTTGAAAGAACGATGAGGTTCTTCTTGTGAAGAATCATAGAGTCTTTTTATTGCTTCCCTGTCTCTCTGGCTGCTGCCTCTGTATCTTGCTCAGTTGCATCGCGTGCAGGCGTCGCGTCGCTGTAACTTGGACGCTGCTGTCATTTTTTGTACCATCTACTCGCCTCACAAGAAAGGGAATCAAATCAACATTAGACTTCTCAGAGAGAATCTTTGAGCAAATACGAGTCTTTGAAGATAGACGCACATAAACAGCACTGGCGACTTGCACCGGGGTTGTAACCCATCGTTCACGACCAAAATCTCAGAACCTCGGGTGTGAACATTCAACATCCACCTTCAGCTTTCAGGTTTCAAGTCATTACCCTTACGCTATTTCCTATATCCCTCACCATCGTATCGACCTATTCTGTACGCGTACCATCCAACTTTCTTCATCCAACCCTATTCAGCTCTCGCAGAGTCACAAGGCCAGCTTTCTCATTCTATCTCTGGATCACTAGAACGGACGGATTGTACAACCTGTATTGATATAGCAACAGTCTGGCACGCCTGGTGGAGTTGTCAGTGTAGGTTTTGAGGCGGGTCTCAGACCACCGCCGTTCGCTGACCTTTCCAAACTTGCAGACCAATAATTTCCACTTCCTGGTATCTGGTAGCGTGATGGAACTGGATTCTTCAGCTCAACCTACTTCATTGAGCAGCAGCAACACGTTAGGCCCTTTGTTCTCTCAGTTCAGCAACTTGCAGCTCGTGTCGGATATAGAGTCTATTCCTTCGCCCACACCGACAGCAGCCGGACAGTCCTCAGATACACTCAAAACATCTCCCATCAACTCCTTAAATACACCTTCAGCCCATCTCCCTAAAGCACCGCCTGGTGCCATTCCTACGCTTTACGTCAAACGTCCTCACACCTACCGACCACGACCCGTTTCCTCAAGAGGTGGTGCCAGTAGTTCCTCTCAGACTTCCAAAAGATCAACGGCTGAGTACTCTAAGCGTGCTGGATTGTCATTCTCTGTGACGCAGGTCGTCAAGGGAGTTTGGAATACAAAGCAAGCAATCCTGACAGAGAATGCGGCCGGTAAGGGACTTACTTTTGTTGCTGGTTCTAGTCAAACACTAATAGATGATCTTCCGCATCTTCATTAGTCATTCTCACTTCAACTTTGGGTACGATTCCCTTCTGCGACGGTTCTTGCATGTAATTATGACTGACGTCCGGTTCTTTCGAACATTAGAATACATCATCGCCGAAGTCATTGAGGTTGCCGGAAAGAAGGCTCATTCTCGACCATCCACTCATCTACCATCGACGTCCTCACCGTCAACTAAAATTCCACCCCACCAGCAACAACAGTCATCTGAGTCTGAAATGCAACTCAAACCTCCTAAAATATCAGGAAACGATGTCGCTGAAGGTATTATGACTGATTCTGATCTCAAATCTGTGAGAGATTCGATCTGTTATCCCCCTGTGGTGGAATCCACTGACTGATCATCTCGCGCTGGACTGTGTCTTCGTTTTGCAGCTCTACTGCTTGGTGACACCTCGATCAAGGACTCCGCCTGAGTATGACTTGAGAAAAATCCTCGCTGAAAATGAGGAGATGGATGAGTTGAATGAAGTCTTTTCTCGGTCGATGGACGTTTCCTATTGATGTGAGCAGACGTTCATCTTTCTTACAGGGAATTCGCGATACTAACCCCTCCTAACTCTTGCTCTCGCTTCCTATACAGTACTCCTTTATTAGGTACATAAAAGAGACCTGGCTGTTCACACATCACATCCGCCCACTTTGCATTTGACCGTGCCGACTCTTGAGCGACGGTCAACATCACATACATACACCTCATCGATATATTCCCAAATCCAGCAAAATATCTCAAACTAGATACCTTCTGTAGATTTTCGACTGTTGTATCATGCGATCCTTGTGTTGAAGTCATCTCGCCGTGGCGAAGTTTCCAGAAAGCAATTCGTCTCGAGGGATTTTTCTGTGTCGCTACCCACAGCAGCTCCCAATACTCCAACTTCCTTCTCTGCCTCTCCTATTTATATAAATGGTAAGCAATCCCCGTGACATGCCATCTTGCTTTCGAAATTGAGCTTTAGCAGTTGCTGACCTGATTTTTCTCTGCGTGCGGTGGGACGGAAATCCAGGCTACATTCAAGAACATCAAGTCCCTTGTCCCTCTGTTTGACAGAGTTCTCGTCCAGAGATTCAAACCAGAAACTGTGAGATATCATCAAACTGCTTTGGAGATTTCTCCAGGAATGTTGAAGTCTTGCTGATGATTTTGTTTCTCAGAAAACTGCTTCGGGAATCCTTTTGCCATCATCAGCAACTTCATCGCCTCTGCCTGAAGCTACTGTCATTGCTGTCGGTCCAGGAGCTCCAAATAAGGTTAGTCTTACAGCTGTTGGAAGCTCATAATGCCCCCCCTAGAGCTTGAGCTGACGGTAGCTTGCCTTTTGGCTTCATTAGGATGGAGCGATCATTCCAACCTCTGTCCAAGCTGGTGACAAAGTTCTGCTGCCAGGATGGGGTGGTAACGCAATCAAAGTCGGTGACGAGGTGCGTTTCTCTTTCCACTTGCCTAGTATTAGTCAACCTCGAACTGCGCTCACCAGTTGCTCCCCTTCTAGGAATACTTCCTCTTCAAAGACTCTGATATTTTGGCCAAGATTCAAGAGTAAAGAAAGGTTGTACGTTTGGAAGAACTGTTTGAGGGGGGTTATAGAAGGAGGAAGTTGCATTTTGGGATTCGCGGACGCTCGACAGCACTGTCGTACGAACACTGGGATCTTATACTTGAATTAAATTAGCATCTCAAATACACACCACTCTTGTAGCACCACACATATTCTTCGTACCATAAGAAAGCCTTGTGCCCACTCGCCACTGTGTTTTCCAAACTTTTTTCTAGCAGCATGTCTGCGCTCCGGACGATCAAGCATTTTGCAAAGATGGGCAAAGCAAGCAGTGCCAGTGGTGGAGATTCAGGCTCAGATGATGATGATTTCTCGTTGGGAGGCGTATTCCAGGTAAGGTCTACTACTTGGTCGACAAAATCCAGCCGCATAACTTGAGCTGGATTCTTCTCACAGGAACCTGAACGGCCTAAGTCACCACCCCCTACGGTCTCGACGTATACCAGACCAGAGCAGTTCAAGTCGATATCAGCGTGGGAAACGGTGGAAATTCAGCTCGTTGGTTCTCACCCTCTCTGGGGGTAAGTCCTCAATAACCTTTGCAGCAACCGTGAGATGCAGATGCTGATTAGAATCAATATCATTTTAGGCATCATCTATGGAATGCAGCAAAGGTTTTCTCCAACTATCTTTTAGAACACAGGGATACTTTGGTGACTGGGAAGAATGTGTTAGAGTTAGGGGCAGGCGGAGGTAAACAAGCGCCTCCATCAACACTTGTTTCAAAACGTGTACTTATCTAATAATATTTATGTTCGCTACAGCATTACCCGGTATTGTTTCTACCCTGGCGGGTGCTTCCAAGGTGAGCACCGTGATAACAACACATCTGCCGACTTTTTTTTAGCTCACCTCTCCTTGTCCTGTCAGACTGTGATCACTGATTATCCAGATATCTCACTCATCAAGAATATGCAGTATAATGTGGATCAAAATGTCCCTGAAAATCTCAGGTCCAGCGTCAACGTCCTCGTGAGTCTTGGCGCAACTTGTCAGGCTGACATTCAATCTGACATTTTGAATTATATTCACCAGGGGCATCTGTGGGGAGCTAACTGTTCACCTCTACTAGAGTGTATTGGTGGTAGTGATTCGAAATTCGATCTCATCATTCTCTCCGACTTGGTCTTCAATCATTCCCAGGTGCGATCAGCTTCCTCAACCTCACTTTATCTATGAAATCCCCCAGGACTATATTCTGACTACTGTGTTTCACTTTCATCGTGAATCGATATTCTCCAACAGCACGCGGCGTTGCTTAAGACATGTGACACTTGCCTCTCATCAGCACAACCTTACTCAGCACCCTCAGAAACATCATCATCCTCACCATCATCAACCCCAACCACACCATGCCTCTTAGTGTTTTACACGCATCACCGTCCTCACTTGGCAGAGAAGGATCTGGATTTCTTCAGATTGGCGAGAGAAATGGGATGGGAGTGTGAAGAAGTCGTTACAGAAAGGAGTGAGTGCTTCCATTCCCGTTTGATATGCTGAAGCTTGATTATTGATTACGTTGGTGATGTTTACAGCTGGTGCGATGTTTGAGGATGATCCAGGTGATATTGAAGTGAGGGCTGTGGTGCACGGATGGCGAGTCTGGAGAAAGATGTCTGAATTGGATTGAGCTGTTCACTGCCGGGATCAATATGGCATGAGACTTGTTGTATATTCATCTTTTCCATCGCTTCCCGTGAAAGACGCCTTAGTCGCACACAACGGACCACAATCTTACTTGGTTTGGACAAGGCAAACAAGGAATAAATAACTTGAAGAGACTAACGATACAGTGTTGCAGTGATCGACAACAGATAATTAGATGTCGTTAAAAGGGAAAGTGACAGCCGTTATATATACTTCAGAAGGAATAACAAGCTAGCAAATCATCAAGTAGATGAAATCGCCTAGTGAGCAGCAGCAACAGCTCCAGCTGAGTGAGAAACAGTTCGACAGTCAGTGGTCAAACTCGAGAAGAAGAAAATTTAAAATGACTTACTGTTTGGAATGGTTGGGTTGTGAATCGCCTCGAGTTTACCGGCTCTCTGGTGGTCGTGAGCATCGAGCCTAGCTTGAGCTTGTTCCAAAGCCTTTTTCTTTGCAGCAATCTCTTGCTCAGCTTGGAGCTGCTTTTGGTGAGCTAATTGAGCGTCCTGAATATACAAGTGACGGATGAGAATAGTTAGAACGGAGTAATAGAAACAGAGATCATGATGGCGGAAGTATACCTTATCAGCCTTCTGCTTATCAGCAAGAGCCTTGTCGTGCTTGTGAACCGCATCATTCGCCTTAGTGGCTAGCTTGGTTTCGTTCTTGGTTAGCTATAAGGTTGCAAGAATTGAGTTGAATGATGTCAGTAAAAGGTGGCTGAAAAAAAAACAAAACACAACTGCAAAGACAGAGATCGCACCTTTTCAGCTGACTTGACAGCTTTGTGCTCAGAACTCAAAGCATGAGAATGGTGCTAGAAAAACGAAGCATTTATGAAGCAGAAATACAGGAATTGTGTCAGATGATTTCATCAAGACAGCAGAAGCGGCTCAGGAACGTCAAGTGGTGTGGACTGACCTTTTCAGCAGCAGCAACAGCCTTGATGGCATGCTCAACTTCTTTGTGTTCGACTTTACCTTCCTTCTGAAGGATCTTCTCAACTTTCTTCACTTCCTTGTCGTTGACAGTTGCCATGGTTGATGGTTTTGTTAATGGAGTGTGATAGGGGCAGGTTCTGTGGTGCTAAATGCAATCGATTATGTGGGCAAGTTGCAAGAAGTAGGTTTGAACGGTTGGAATGGTGGGAGTCAGGCTGGGTCTGATGCTCAGCCTTCACTCCTTATATACGGCTGGCCAAGGGACTTTCTTTCAGTCAACGTCATAGCGCCAACTTCAAAAACACAAAAGCCCCATGACGCCACCATGGTGAAACTAAAGGAGCCCAAATCGAGTAGGGAAATTGGTTCCAGACGTTTTGCAGAAAGAGCAGGTAGTGGTGTTCTAGATTGTCCAAAAAAGGGATTAGAGGCCGACACTGTCACGGCGCGTAACGGTGGCTTACAAGCCAGGTTCAGCGACGGTGAAAGATGTGTCCGTCTCGTCTCTATATGTAGTATCTCTTCTACCTAACTGTTCCAGCTGAAAGACCATGACAAAGTTTCCCAGGGTCTTGGGTGCGTTGATCTGGCTGGAGTGAAATGCGCAGCCGGGTTATCAAAAAAACCTCATTTACCATCGAGAATTCGCGTCCATCGAGCGCGTACTTCACTAGCTGCTGAAAACGCTTGAGAGACTTAGAGAGAAAAGAAACCCAATGCTGGAGGGCTCTGTCTTGTTTAAAGGGAAGGAATTGACTTGCAGGCTTCGTGAAGATGGATGGTCCGCGTGCTTTGTAGGACGCGGATCAGCTACGCGACACAAGGAATACTCCATTGCGCTGAGCTGTCACCTCCATCATGATTGCTAAATTAGATTAGAGTCGGTTTAAGTATGATGTTATCCGTTAGCTTTAGAATAATCAATTTCATTGGCTGCGAACGCAACAGATGTACCGCTTCCCCCCTTGTTGGCTCCAAACACGTTCAAACTGTAGCAACTGTAGCCTGAGGCCCTACTTTTCCATCTCTAACTGAGATATCGTTGTCAGTGTCTATCAGTCATCTCTTTTGGACTCCCTACTGCTCAGAAAAAGAGCAGGGAAATTTGTGGCAATAAGCTGTTTCAGCATCGCGAGTGTCGAGCAGCTCCGTCTTTCAATTTCCTTCTGCCTCTAACTAAATTCACCTCACCGACTCTTTCCCGCTCGTTGTATAAAGCTGGCTAAGCTGCTGCACAGGCAAGCAGCAACTGGTATGTAGCCCCATCGTAGAATTTATGGGATCAGACAGCTCAGTCCTAACCCGTCCATTTGGCTCCTTTTCCTTAGCTCGCCCTCACACGAGGTCAGAAAAACCTGGAGGATGCCCCCGCGTAGCAACACAACAGCTGGGAGCACAGTAGCAACCAAGAAGGGTGTAAGGAAGGCATCAGATAAGCAACCAGCACTGTAAGTCTAACCCGAGGCCAAGGGGGAAAACCCTTGTGTGGCTGCAGGTTTCACAAAAAGCTGATAGTCGACTCGACCTTGTCTTCTCCTGTCTGCCGTCTTTCGTTACGTATTAAACGTAAAGGTCTCTCCCCACTCCTCAAGGTGAGTGTAACTGTTCCCCTTGATAGTTGGCAGATGGAAGTACTGACTGAGTATCACTTTCGCCGTTTTTTCACTTCTGTCACAGCTAAAGGTCAAGTTGAAGAAACGAACCATTCAAAGCGTCGAAAGGTTTCACATCCGAGCAAACCACCTGTGAGTGAATATCTCGCTGGCTGTTCTGCCCTTATAGTCTTTGAATTGGTGAAACGAGGGATGTCGATCTGTGGGGGAAGCGGGACTTTGTTGTTGAGTTTCGAATATCCGCCACTTGTTGAGGGCCTCATGCTCTTCGTAGCCTAAACAACTGGGAGTGGTTTATAAAAGCCTCTTTCAACTACTGTCCAGTTAGGTCTCGCACCAACGTTTTTGACTCTTCCTCAAAATGAGCGCCAGCTCAGCCAAGTCTCGGTCTTCCAATACGACTTCATTCCTGTCATGTCGCTTTGGGCCCCTCAATTACATTTCAGAACTGCAAAAATCTTACTTGTCTTTTTTATTCCAGCCTACCCCCGTCATTATCCCATCCCCTACAAAAAACACTCCAACCCTCTCTAGTTTCTCAAATGTACCGCCCCCGCTACCTAGCCCATTTCACTCGTCAGAATTCGACTATGACAACGCTCCAGTTTCTCCGGTCGTGATGGGTTTCCATATACCACACACGGATCCGTTGATCGTGCAACAAGTTCGCAATGCCTTGCGATTGAAAGAGCAGCAGAAGATGATTATCGAACAAAGGAAATCAGGAACTACAGTACCCGCTTTACCAGCCACCACAATAGAAACAGAAGCTATCAAGAGCAATGGTGTTCCTGTTCTTGCGGCACCAGTGAAAACGTCAACAAAAGCAGTACTACCTCCAGCTGTGCCTGTGCTCTCTTCAGCTCTCACAGTTGAGCTACCAACAACAACCGAACCAAAACCAGCTCTGGTAGTTCCTGCTTCTGCTTCAACTCCACATTCACCCATTACTACAAGCCTGTTGCCTTCCAAGAAGGTCTCAGTTTCTCCTCCTCGAGCCAAGGGAGAGGACGGTGTCTCTGCAACCACTGGCTGGAGTGGGCAGGTACCAAGTGGATTATCCAAGAAAAGAAGTGATAAAACGTCGCAGAAGCCAACTCCCAACCTTACGATCGCGACCCCTTCTTCTGTATCAATAGCTTCCGTACCTTCGTCCAAGGATGTGATCCCGCCAGTAATAAAGGTTTGTCGCAAACTCGTTGTTTCTCCCTATCGTTGTCAGTATTGTAACCAATTCTGTTTTCTTTTCTTTTTCAGAGTGCACCTCTCCAAAAGGTTTCTTCGATGCAGTCGGATCAGAGATCACTTCTGGTCACGTCATACGCTCAACGTGAACTACCACAACAGCCCCGAACTGCTCATCCTCACATTTCCCACAGCAGCAGCACCATATCACATCAAGCTGCTGCTCAACAGTCACATCTTCACCAGCATACCGGTCATCACCATCACGTCCCACCTCAACGAGTCGTTAGCAGTGGTGGTGGACCCATCTCGAGAGGGGCTGCGCGAGGCATCGGACTACACCCAATCTCAACTTCAGGCTTTGTTGGTGGTCTGAATGTCGACACGTCTGGATTAAATGGAAGTGGTTATTCTCCCATCTTACCAAGTCCTACTTTCCCTCAGAGTAGTATGAGGACTGGAGCAGACGACGATGGTGAACTATCGCCTCCTTCAAGATTTTCAATTCGAGATGCATCACCACCACTCGTCTTCCACCCCCAGAGCCATCCGCAGCACTACCATTCTCACGAGCCAATGGAAGAAGATTATAGTGTTGGCGACGGAATGATGTTCGACAGGAGTTCACATATTGCCGGTCCTTCCAGGTCATCTTCCTCACCTCAGCAAACACCACACCATCACCATCAGCACCACCACCACTCGATAGCTCCACCTGAAGTAGAAGCATCATACCCACTCCAGCAACATCAACATCACCATCACCATCTTCTTCGAACAGGCTCATCACCACCGCTCAACGACGACAAAGCCAACTTCTTGGCGCCATTCGTTACATTCCATGATTCCCTCTCTTCATCTCAAACGCTCTTGTCAAACCTTGACCATCTCTTAACAAGAAGCTCCAACTTTGTCAACCAGCTCGAAGTTAATTCGGTCGAGTTTGAAAGCCATTTGGGCGAATCGATCGGTGTTTTGAATCGCTTGAAAGATTGCTCTGAAGAAGAAAAGCTAAAAGAAATGGTCCGGATGGAGTATATGTGTTTCGTGAACGAGGATGAAGCGACGATAGAGAAGTTAAAGGAGAGGTGTGGTGCGTTGGAGAAGCTGCTCAAGGAGAAGGGCATCGTGGTTCCTCAACCGTCATCTTCAAATGGTACCGATGGTGCCGACAAAATTATGAGTGGTCCCGCTGAAGAAGTTATGGAATTGGACCGGCCGAAATCAACGGAGATGGACACAGTAGAAATAGTACCTGCCGTCGCATGATGGGGTGTCTTATTCTGTCTTATTAGAACTTGACAATTGTATGTCTAAAATAAGTCTACATAATTTTTCAGTACTATACACTGCTTCATACCCGTATATCACTATTTATCGCATTATCACACCATCATAGTGTCGCTGCGACCCAAAGTAGTGCAACCCAGCCTGGCGATCCTCCTTCACACAACTTCCTGCCTAAAGAGAGCATTGCGTTAATGGGATGGTCGATGAGATCGCTATTGATACCATCGACTGGAGATAGTAATCCACACTGGATACGCGACTAAAGGTGAAGTCAGCCCAGTTCACCAGCCCGAAACGAGGATAAACCGAGATGACATACCACGCAAACTTCTCTCAAAGAAATAAACCATATCTCCGAGATGACTGGGTCTGTCAGCACAGTTCAGCATACCTCGCATTGTCTTCGGCTGACCGTTCTATCCCTACCATTTTCAGAGAGATGCCTTCTTCGTCATTGCGACAACGGCAGCAGCCATAGCCTCAGCTTCAATCTTCTCCTCTTCTCGCTCCAGCATTAAGTCTTTGAGCATTGAAGAGTTGAAGGTTGCAATGAACTGAAAGCAGTAATAGACGACGATGTCCAGTAGAATTGGTAACCAATGAGAAACACCACAATCGGAGTGTGAGGAGAAACTTTTACCTACTTCTCTCCAGCCACCCCCTCCGTCACCGGATGTATCGAGGCCCGCGTAACGATCACCTTCTGCGTAGATTGATGTGAGAGACCAGTTTTGAAGGACTCGAATCAGAGAGGTAAGGAGTGTTGTTGCTGCCTTTGACGACACGATGTTTGTCAAAGGTGTCAAAGGGAAAGATGCCATGTAGTGTGAAGAACGAGATTGTCAATACCAAGAGCGAGAGTCATTGGAGTCGAGCGATGACAAGCAGGTTACTCACCTTCCCAAGATTGCAAAACATCAGGACATTTTTACCCTCCTTCTCCAGTTTCAATACAAGATCTAAAGCTTCAAGAATCAAGCGTCGCCCCTTTGGCATTTTCTGTCGCTTCTGCAATTTCTTCGGCGGGGCAACTTCAGCATTCAGTTGGTTGGATGATTGCGATGTTTCAGTTTCCTTCACATTTTCTTCTTCATCAACGTTTTCTTCTTCTTCTTGTTCTTCTTGTTCTTCTTCTTCTTCGTCATCGTCCCACAGCTCATTCTCTTCGCCGATCTTGAAACATCTCAAATCCACGCCCTGTTCAAACGCAAACGTTTCAATATCTCTTCTTGGTTCTTCAGGCTCAAGGTAGATGATGGTATGAAGCCTTAGGGTTGATAAAAAGGATGTGTTTTTGGGATTTGGATGACCAGATCCTACAAGAAGAGGTGGGTTGGGTTTTAGTTCAAGGTCGCAAGAAGAATGAAGTGTCACGTACGAAAGATGTGCTTAGAGACCCTTCCAAACGAAATAGGAGGAACCAGAGACGCCAAAAGAGGTATATTCGTGATACTGCTTCCGTTGCTGGGTTGTCCTAATAACGAAGGAGGCAGGAGAGGCGGTGGGATCGGTGACAGACTTCCTACTCCTCCAGCAGCTGAAGACGAGCGGCTCGTGGAATTCGTTGAATCAGCCAAGTGAATGAAAGGGGTTGGGTTGTTGGTGAAGGCCAGCTGGGAAGGTAGCTGTGGGTTGATTGTCAGGGAAAGGAGGAAGTCCGGCGTTGCGTACGTCTGTGCTCCTAATGACGCTGCTGGCTGCTCTTGGAACGACATCTTCACCCTAATGCAGCTGGTTAGAGAACCGCAAAATAGAATCAAACTCAAGAAATATTGTAATAGCCAACCTAATTTTGATAAAATGCGTCGAATGGCGTTGGAAAGCAGCTTACTTGCAGCATATTGCCCACGAACCATTATTTAGCGAAGATAACTGTTCCTCAGGTTGGCAAATGTAAACTAATCTTTCCATACTCTAGAAATGTCCTCACCTCTTTGATTCTGGCCGAGAAGCTAATAAACCTGTCTGCTATTATTCTCATCCAGCTCACTCGAAAACGAACGAGCCATTCGGAGAGATAGATCAGCAGTTGAAGCACGATATCCAGGGGCCCTTCTAACACTGTCTGTATGAAAAAGCGCTAATCTACCTCTTTTAATGTTGGCTGTGGGGTGTAAGATCAAGAAAGCTGACTGTAATTGATTTTGTTCTAGAAGCAAGCCGCATCACGCTCGAACACACCAGACTGCTGACAAACATCACTAAAGATATATATATCAAACTCAATTCCATCCTTTTTGTTAATTCACTTCTATCTGACCATCAACTACGAGCTCTATAAGCAGCAGTGCGACAAACTTGAACAGTATTCATCACCCTCAGTAATCGAAATATGACGAACAAGCCGGTCGAAATCCAGAGTGTTTCTCAGTGGAACACTGCGCTGAAAGAAGGAAGGGAAACTGGAGCTACAGTTGTAGTCGATTTCCATGCAGTGGGTAATGAAAGCACATTTGTCTTCGTCCTTCGGTTACTCACAATCCTATTTTCTGGCTTGATATACAGGTATGGTGTGGACCTTGCAAACAGATCGCACCCAGGTATGACTCATTAGCTGAAAAGACTAGCCATGTCAAATTTCTTCGAGTCGACGTTGATCAGCAGAAAGCGATCGCTCAGAAGTAGTGAGTACCATCCTATATCATCTGTCAATATCAATAATCTGTGTCGGATAGTTACTGAAAATCTCCGGCGCTCTGATTAAAAACCCAGTCAAATATCAGCAATGCCAACCTTCCTTGCGATCAAAGCAGGTAAGGTCGTCGAGACTCTCAAAGGAGCCGATCCAGCTGGACTCAGTCGACTCGTCAGCAAGCACGCTGGACCCAATCCCCCAATAGCACCTCTACCGGAGCAAGCTGAAGCTGCCAAGGAAGCTGGAAATATTGCCTTCAAGGATGGAAAGTTTGAGGAAGCTGTCAAGAAGTACAGTGAAGCTATTGAGCTCGCTGTAAGTATCCCTTCTCTTTAAATCGTGCATTAACGCTACATTAAGAAATAAAAATAAAAACTCAAGTTACGTTCTTTTTATGTATTCAGCCAACATACGCGCTTCTCTATGGAAACCGATCAACAGCCTACCTTCGCCTCTCACCACCCGACAACCCTTCTGCCCTCTCGGACGCCAAAAAAGGGATAGAGTTGGACCCGAAATGGGGGAAAGGTTATGTGAGGCTTGCTGATGCGCTGAGTAGTGGAGAAGAAAAGGTTCATGCTTTGAAGAAGGCGGTCGAGTTACTGCCTGATGGATTGCAGAAGAACGGTGGGTGTAGCATTTCTTTGTCTTCACGTTTCATTGAACGCTAAACGAGTTCTCATTCTATGTTTTTTGTTTTTTGTTTTGTCTATTCAGAAACCATGAAGAAGCTCGACGAAGCGAAGAAGGAGTTGTAGTTGACTGTGGTACTCGTTGTTTACGTACATGATTGATTACTTGACCGCTGAGCATCAACTGTTCGACTTTAAAGCAGGAGTTTTTCTGGTACTCATATTTTTTAATTGAGCCTGATGCTGTGCTTAGAAATGGATGGTAAACAGTGACCGGACACGAAAACAATGGCAATGTGTGGTAGGCGTCCAACACAGGCAGTGTGGAGATGGAACGAATACAGGCCTTGTATGAATAGTGATGCAAAAACAATACCAGGTGATACATTGCAAAAAGAATCAATTAGGAGATCAAAAACAAGCGAAGCTTCATAAAATTGAAGGAAATAAAAATACGTGCTTCGACCGAGATTCGAACTCGGGTGTCCGGATGTCCCCTGCAAAGCAGGATCATAAATATGAGACCGATATACTAACCAACTATATTATCAAAGCAGACATACACTGAAATTGTTGTTAGTAACCTTATCGTTATTAATCTTACACTGTCAATTAAGCCTGACAAAATTTGGCACCTTGGAAACCTGACTCAAACTCAGAACTTAATTCTATGTTTGATTCGTCGTCATAGCTCGTGGATCAGGTCACAATGAAGAGCTGGCACCACGCGCTCAATTACCTAGTCTAAATGTCGTGATGGTACGGATCAATTAGGTAGGTTACCAACCCTTTTTGTCCTCACACATCATAAAGTAGTTTCTCAAAATGACCAAAATTCTGTAGTTCCGCTCTTAGCGTCGAAAAATGTTATAATAATAAAATTGAGATAATCGAATATTCCAGAGTCCGAGAAGTTGAGCGCGTCCTCCTGCTTCCATCTCTTTTTCCTTAATTCCATGAGAACCACATCGACCGGACAAACCTGACATTGGGAACAATATTTAGAGTAAAAAAACATTGGCTCAAATGTCAGCTTCTACTATCCGTCATGATTTCTATCAGACGAACGACCTGGTCATTCTGTCAATCTATCAAAAAGGACTGGAAGCCAAGGACGTGGGTGTCAAATTCTCTGAAAAAGAGGTTTGTCATCTACTCTATCCTTTGAGAAGTGTTGAGTGGATTTCAAGCTGACTTCTCTCATTTGCCTTTGTCCGTGCAGCTCACGATTCATTTCCCAGAACCACTCGAACCTTTCACCCTCTCGCCTCTCTCGCATGGCATCATTGCAAATGAATCGACATACCGTCTCGTTGGCAAGATCAAGATTGAGGTCTCGATGAAGAAATTGATGCAGGGGCTCAAGTGGGAGAAGTTGGTCGGTGAGGAAGCTGAGGACGCTTTGTTGAACGCTATGAGCGGTATGTGGTCTGTATTTTCATATCTTGCTACTGATTGACTAAATACGAACTATGTTGGTGTATGTTGGTGTATGTTGGTGGCTCCCAGCTGTTAAAGAGACGAAATCAGATCATTCATACCCTTCGTCGGCGAAACGTGGAAAGAAGGACTGGGGTCGAGTTGTCAGAGAAGAGGAAGAATTGCTTAACGAACCACTAAGTGATTCAAAAGAAGATCCCGTAAGTTATTTCCTCTCTTTTTAAGCTGTAAGGGGGGAATTATTTTGACACGCGTTCATTCTTCCTGCCGCTTCAGAACGCAGGTTCAGAACAACAACTTAATGAACTCTTCCAAAAGATCTATGCTGATGGAGATGATGAGACTAAGAAGGCGATGATCAAGAGTATGCAGGAGAGCGGTGGAACCACGCTGAGTACGAATTGGAATGAAATCGGAAAGAAAAAGACCGAAGTCAAACCGCCTAGTGGTGCTGAGGCGAGGAAATGGTAGGAAGGGATTTAAAAGAGAACTTCTGTGAATAGGTCATGTTGTATAAAAATCATTGATTAACGGAATCTGACCGATTTCTTTTTGTGCATTCCAATACGCAAGCTTCTAACGACCATCTTCACGAATTCAGAAAGCCCATAACTCATTACTCTATATCCAAGCGAAATAATATCCAAATATCTGGCTCAAGGGCAGAACTTTAAAGCTATGGCATCTACGTCGACAGCACCTTCAATACCTGCGATTCAGCTCCAGTACTCTTTCGACTTACCACCTGCCTGCCCTACACCCTCAACCTCTCCGTCACACAACACCAAAACCTACATCATCCCACCCCCTTCTTCCCAGCCTCCCTCTTCGACGACAGCGGCGGCAGAACCAGCTCTCACAAAGTCAGGCGAGCCAATCGACCTACCAGAAGAAGAAGGAATCTACACGAGGCTGCTGAGTACGATGAAGCATGTACACGGGGAGATAAATTCCCTGCTGAGTGAATGGAAAGATGTTGTTGATCCATGGGAGAAGGAGAGGGATGAGGCTTTAGCTTCGACGGTGGGAGGAAAGACCGCTGCGAAGGATGAGGTGGATGAGGAAGAAGAGGACGAGGATGTTGAAGATGAGGAGTAGGAGACACCAAACTTTTGAAATGTTGTACATTTAGCCTCATTCCTCATTCCATTAGCAAGAAATCCCATTCGCCTTTTAATTTCCAACCTGACGGCCACCGAAATCCAGTTTCGCTTTATCGTTCGACTCATTTAAGGATGGGAAAGCTACCTACTGGCTCCCTTATCTCCCTGGGTAGCAGTTCAATCGAAGCCAGTGCTGAGACTTCCTTCGATTACATTGTCGTTGGTGGTGGGACGGCTGGCTGTGTCTTGGCTTCAAGACTGTCATCCGCAGATGGGAATCCCTCTGTCTTATTGTTGGAGAGGGGGCAAGGTGAGCTCAACCTCAGGAGGTTTACCTATAAGTACTTCTTCTGATTTCACTCCCTGTTATCTTTGCTCTCGCTCCGTCCTTGTCTGAAGCCCACGACAGCTTCACTTCTCGGGTTCCTCTCCTCTCAACAGCTAACCAAACCTCCCCAACGAAATCCCTCCAGTTTAAAACTGTACCTCAGCCAGGGCTGAATGGCAAAACGACAACGATACCAGGTGGGAAGATGCTTGGCGGCAGCAGTCGAATCAACTCGTCAATTTATACACGAGGCTCCCCCGCCGAATTCGATCGATGGGCATCTGAATTCAACCTGCCAGACTGGGACTGGAAAGGTGTTTTGCCTTTTTTCGTCAAGAGTCAGGGCCACGATTCCAGTATCGTCACTTCCAACGCGCCGGACATCAACACGAACACTAGCAGCACGCCCAGTCAGCTTGAAGGACACACTGGGACCAACGGACCATGGCGAACGTCGAAGCCGTCTAAGCTGATCTGGCCATCGGCGATATCATTCTTCCGCTCAGCGCAATCAATTGGGATCCCGTTCGTCGAAGACCTCAGTGATCCGAAAGGAAGTGCGAATAGTGTCGCAGTTCATACTTTGACGGGTAATCAAGGCGAGAGGTTGAGCACATACGACGCGTACCTGAAACCTGGTTCGTTTGGAACGGGGCTGCGGGTCGGGCTGGGAGCTGTGGTGAGTAAGGTTGAAATTGATGAGGTGACGAAGCGAGCAATTGGGATTTGGTTCGAGGATGAAAAGAAACCGGGTGAGCTCGATTTCCCATACTCTCAATCGCGTCGATGTGATCATCGGTCTGAAGTGAGACCACCAACACATATTAACTGACGTGACGTCTGATTACCAGGACACAAATTATTTGCTGCAGCAAATAAAGAAATCATCCTCACGGCAGGAGCTATGATTTCACCTCAAATTCTTTTACTCAGTGGTATCGGACCCTCCTCAGCCACACCGTTGACGCCGAATACTTCAGATGCTTATCTTTCTCCTCCGGCTGACGACAACTTCGGAATCAAGAAAGTCGTGGAGCTTCCGGTCGGTGAAGGACTACAGGATCACATTGGTGTCTACTTGCCTTATCAAGTTCCGTTCGTCCATTTAGTTCATCTCCTTATTACCTCTGTGAATTTGCTGTGAAACATTTTTTATAGGTACGGTGACTCCCTTGATCGAATCGAATCAAGCCCCTTCTACGCAATGAAACAGTTAGGAAGTTACATGCTCTCGAGATATGGTGCTTTCACTTTCCAAGGCGCTCATGTTCGTTTTCTTTCCTGAGTGCCGGCGGTGTTGGTTGCGAATCGTGACTTCTTCTCCTCTGCTCTTTTTTAGGGTGCCATCTTCACTTCCTCCTCTCTTATACCGCGCCTCCTCTCCTCCTCGTCGACATACAGCAAGGCGAACCCTTTAGTCACGAGTCAACACGCCGTTGATGAGATTCCCAACATTG
The DNA here is from genome assembly GCA_014825775.1 of Krasilnikovozyma curviuscula. Classification (NCBI taxonomy): domain Eukaryota; kingdom Fungi; phylum Basidiomycota; class Tremellomycetes; order Cystofilobasidiales; family Mrakiaceae; genus Krasilnikovozyma; species Krasilnikovozyma curviuscula. Next base: position 44,733 of record MVAQ01000054.1, read on the forward strand.
AGATACTGCCGCTACCGATGAGGATGCACGCTAGTATGGACGATGGAAAGCCTGATGGGTACGTTTCAATCTCTCTTTCAGTTTTATGTCTCATGAGCAGCGTTCGCTCAACGTTCATTTCGCTTTGGTATACCTACAGCGACACTGACTCGCTCATGAAAGGCCAATACGACAAATCCCTAGGCTACTTCACTCCTATCGTCGTAAACATCTCACCACTCTCTACCGGCTCCCTCAAGCTCCGTTCCTCCAATCCGCTTGATCTACCGCTCGTTGACCCTGCGTATCTCGCGCGTCCGGAAGATGTCAAGGTGATTATCGAGGGTATGAAGCTGGTCAAGAAACTCACGACAACCATGGCGTCTGAAGGGTATGCAGTGAAAGCTGTTGGACCGAACTTTCCTTTCTCAGACGGTGAAGAGGATGATACGAAGTTGGAGGAGTATGCGAGGACGTGGTCAGCACCTTGTTATCACGTGTCGTCAACGTGCAGGATGTCAGGAATTGAAGGTGATGGGGTTGTAGATGCGGAGTTGAAGGTGAAAGGTGGCATCAAGGGGTTGAGAGTCAGCGACGCCAGCGTGTTTCCAAGGACGCTAAGCGCGCACTGTCAGGTGAGTTTGCCGCAGCTGTTGTGTGGAAAGGTTGATTAAGTGTAATCTAATGGTTCTCCGCTTATCTGCACAGGCTGCTACCGTAATGGTTGCCGAAAAATGCGCGGCGATGATCTTGGCTGAGCTACAATTGTAGCACGAGCGTCTTAAGCCGTCCCTTGCTGTGAACTGTGTAAAAAAAAAAAAAAAAAACATGATGATAGGACGCCATCTTATGGCAGTCGTTTGTTGTAATGGAATGTCTCTCTGTAATGAATTAAATAACAGCGTGGTTTTTAAAGTCAAATCTAACGCCATTGACGGTCTGACGATAGTTGCTTGCCAGACGTACAAACTTCTTCTTCGAATCCATCTGATGACCAAACATCGTTATCATCCGAATCACTCTCCAATGAAGTATCGCGACAGATGTCGGTATCGTAAACGTTCATTGCCGTTCACCGGCGGCTTCAGCTTTGCCTACAATGGAATTAAAGTTAGACCAAGTGACATCTGTTACAGCTCTCAGACTAGAGAAGCACAGATACGAACCACAGTCGCAACCTGATTGGCGAGAGGAGTACATCATTAATGGAATTCATCGCTCATAGTTCAAAAAGAGATGTTTACCTTCACAAGGACCGGACTACAAAATTCAAACGATGGGCCTTAGTCAATTTCTGTCTCTTCAGATAGGAGTCTATTTGTAAGAAAACGAACTTCAACCTCTTGGGCAGTTGCACATTCTTCAGCTTTGGACATCGTAGGTGAAAAATTGACTATCGTATGTTTTGATCGAGGTACTACTATATTAGAGAAGAAAGGGTGGCTTCAGATAACCCCTCTGAGCCTCTTTTATACTTTTGGGCGCGTATATAGGGGTAGTGGACACGACCTTACGGAATCTTCCGGAGTGACCACCCCGAGAAGAACAAACTGAGTTAAACCTGCTTGTTACGATGAAACCAAACATCAACAAACCAGGTACTTTCCCATGGAAGACATTTATTTTAAAAACAGTTTTCAAGCTACTAAGTACGAGTTGAGAGAGAGCGGGTGATAAATGCAAATAGTAGATGAAGCAAGAACAAACGAATGTCTGAACAGAGAGTTAGGGGCATAAATGAAGTACCTCCCATGTTCTTCTCCATTCTCTAAATTCCTTCAGTTAAACTGTACCTCAAATGACTCCCTCAACTCCACCGTAGCCCATTCCAGCGCCCATCTCAGCCATTTTTCGCTCTCTGAACGATTTTCGATACTTTCTTCTCTCGAGCGTGACAAAGGCGACCACAATGATGGCTGGTGGGTAGAAAGTACCAGCAAAAATATCCAAAGCGTAGGCGCAAGAGACGCATGCCGTCAGTCGTAAGGTTCTTTTCCGTGTTGGTGTTCACAGCAGACTCACCAATCACAGAGACACCTGCGAAGACGCCTAGACCGATAGGCAAGACCTGAAGCTGAGTTCCAGGTAGCACAAAAGCTAACGAAACCAGTTGTTGTAAATTTTAATAGAAGAAGTTGTAGCGGGTCACAGATTGGTCAAAACAATGGTCAGATAATCCAATGGAAGAGACGAAGTAGCACTCACCTGCTGCAGCAGCAGTAGCAGTTACAGCTGTGTTTCCAATCCCAATAGTGATGGTCTGAGATCCACTGACGCTAAGACTGACACTTGAAGAGATATTGGCGACGACGGTGGCAGCAATTACTGCCGAAGGCGACGGCGAGATGACCGCAGAAGAAAGGGTTGACGGTGAACGCGGAGCAGTAAGGAGCGAATTAGTGTTGACTAATGGAATTGATGATAGGAATACAGTGGTTGCGGATGCCGGTGATTGAAAAGCGTTTGCTGCCATGGATTGCATTCCTACGGCTGACGCTCCTCCTATACCCTGAACTGTGTTTGATTGAGAAGAAACAGAGATTGCGGTGGATTTTGGAGACGAATTGGGTATAGACGTTGTAGGTGCTGCTCCTGAGGTGGATTCCGACGTTAATGAAGCACTGGAGGATGATGAAGAAGCTACAGCTACAGGAGTAATTGAGGTGGTGATTGCAGAAGACTTGACGTTTGGTGTGGATTGAGATGATTCTATTGAGGAGAGAGTAAACGAGGTTGTGAAGGTGACCGCCTGTGAAGGAAACAGTGGTAGAAGTTTTGCGTCTCAGCCTTGAGCTCCAACCGTTCAGAAAGAGCGAGATGAATTTAGACCTACTCCCGTGCCAGTCAACGTTGTCGTAACACCATTCTTCCCGTCACTGCTTTGTGCCGCCGATGTTACTTCACTACCGCTCGCAGTCGCACTACCACCAACAGTTACAGCAGTGAATGTTCCAGTCCCGACTCCACTTGTCAGGCTGCTGAAGTCCAAGGTTGTCGTCCCACCAGCGGTTGCTGCCGCCCTATTTGGTTTGGTTGTGACTGTACACTGTCGTGATGAAGCCGCCTGGGAGGCTGATTCAGAAGAGTTTGAATTTGATGAGGATAAAGATAATGGAATCAGGCAGATTTCAGTGACAAGGCCGATATCGCTGGTTGAGTTAAGAGCGAAGCCAATGGAGGTTTTGACACATTTAGCTGGGAAAGTCGAAACATCTGGGTAATGAAGCAAAGGACATACGTTTGGGTGACTGTGATAGTTTCGATTGCCGGAATCACACTCCCATCTGCAAGTTCCATGGTTATTTCTCGTCGACTTAGTGAGACCGGTTTGCCTTGTCTTGCAATCCCAGTGCCGACTGATCGGCTGATGAGACCTTGAAGACCGTCTGTTTCCTTCAATGATGACTCCCTTCTATCTATCACTCCAAATACATCCCTACCAAGACCAGCAGTACCGTCTTGCTTCTGAATTGGTACCGATCCAAGATGAATGGAAACGTCGTCCTTGTGATTGATGGGTGGCTGCTGATGGAGGCCGTTGTAACGAGTTGAGATAGAAGGCAACATAAACAGAAACAGGATGGGGATGAGAAAAAAGACAAAGAGTTGACATGATCGCCTGCGATGCTGTTGGTTGTCAGATTCCTGCTGCTGCTGAGACTGTTGCAGCTGATCCACAGCTGACGATGCCATACAAATTAAGAAGAGACCAGCTCTGATTGAGGAGGGGAATGGTGGTACAAATATAAAGCAAGAAAGGGCAAAGAGAAGGTGATGGTTAGGTGAAGAGAGCGAAAATCAGTACTGACCTGCCAAGGGGGTTCAGGAGGTGACGCTGATCGCAGCTGACGTTTCATGTGCTTCCATTGTTTCAACGAGGCTGCTGGCCAGATCCAAGAGGCTCATTGCACAATAAACGTCCATTCATTAGGTTGTTTATTTGTATATAAAGGAATGCACGAAGATATTTGTTACTGTGGCAAAACAAAGAGTGACAGAAAACCGAGTCCAGCTCGTCTCGTCATGACAGGTTTCATAGGATGAGGTTCTAAAGAGAGGACAAAAAAGAGGGAAAGATGTATTTTAATTCATCATGCAAGTTTGGGATGTAGTGAGGGTGAATAACATGTGGGTATTTGACGTGTGAGGGAAAAGCAGTTGAGTATGTTGACTAGGGCTACATAGAGGTCAATTTACTGCAGGCAGATATTGTTTGTTGGTAAATTTGAACAGTTGAAGAGAGAAAACGAGTAGTCATTTGTTGGTTTTTTATGAAGGATGTATGAAGTCAGCTTAAACGGCACCGCTCGTCTTCTCGTTCATTTCAATGACTTCGCCTCCGTCTCCGTCACGAAGCTGGATTCTTCTTGGCGGCCCGCCAGCAGCATTTTGACGTTGTCTCAATGCTTGACCAGGGGAAGGAGTACCCGCTCTGGTAGGAGGAAGAGTACCACCAGCCTCCTGCAAAGGAAAGAGGACACCAACAGAGGTTAGCTATCGATTTCTTAAGCATCACTTACAAAAATACGTTACTCACATCTTCGCCAAACAAGTTCTGAGAAGGATCGGCGATAATGTTGGATCTGTCGACGAAGGAGTAAGCTGGAACATCGACAGCAGTGATGTTGTCGTCGGATGCTCTAGAGGAAGGTGGCGGTGGTGGTGAACGTTGTACATATGGGACTTCCATCTATAGTGCAGAACACTCAAGTCAGCTGTGTGTGATGAAACATTGTTAAAGAAAACAAATTGGTCACGAACGTATTGAGTTGGTTCAGCTGGGGCTGGAGCCGGATCACCAGCGCCGCCTGGTCCGAAAATCTTCAATTCAGCCAAGGCTGTTTTCAATGCACAGACCCATTTATTGCGTCTTTGCAACTTCAGAGCACCTTGTTGCCAGTTGGTCTTTGCAGAACGAAACAAGTCAATTGAAAAGCTACCGGAAGCATAAAAAAACGAAGACATACCTTGTAGCGAATGTCAGTCTTCAATTGCAGTTTACCTTGAGCAGCAAAGTCGTCGATCGTAACATCCCAGGTTGGGAGGTAGTCCCTTGGCTCGCTCTTCACAAACAGAAGCATCTTTTCCCTTAGAGCCTGGATCTTGTCAAAGGAAGTATCGAAAGCGACTTCGAAGGCGAAGGACTCAGACTAAACAGAGAGAATAAAAGGTTGGAAAAGATCATGCTGCAACGACCCGGAGGAGAATGCTTACAGTTGGACCAGATCTACGAGCGTTTTCAATCAACTTGGTGTTCAAGATGTTGTTCGGAATGAAGCACCATTTGCCATCGAGACGCCGGAACGAAGTGCTGAGGAGATTCATTTCCAAGACGACATATCCGATAGAATCAATAGTAACATTGTCGCCGACATCGAATGGATGCTGCAAGAACAAAAAGCCGGTGATCAGATGTTGAATTTGCGAGGTGCAGAGGTATACACGGTTGCTCACCTTGACAAGAAGGAAGATACAACTAGCAAGGATCTCTTGAGAGGTGCTTCCGATCAACCATGAAAGAGACAAGAGGAAAGTAGAAGCAGATGTAGCCAAAGTGGTAAGTTTGGTACTGCAATAGCGAAAGGAAAGTCAATGTTCAAGCTCCAGATACCATAGCGGCAGAGAGAAAGAAGACGCACGTTATCATCGAAGTCATGATCAAGACATCAATCAAGAGGACGATCCACAACAAGATGCTGTCAAAGTTCTTGATGGCTCCATCCAAATCCCTCAAGCTTGACGCCAACGACAAACGATCTCTGTGAATTTCCATCAAAGCCATTTCGATCTCGTCTCGTGAAGCATCTCCGTTCTCGTCAACATCAAGGACAGCAAAACCATCCTGAGCTATCTCGAGAGTTGGGAAGAATCGAGCGATGTCGGCCAAGCCGATGTGATCCTTTCCATAACGGAACGAATAATAGATTCTTCGAGCGAGCTATGTCACATCCACCCATTTGTTAATAGATGGAAACATCGATAAGGAAAAGAAAATGCAACCAGTGGCACTCACCATGCGAGTCTTGTTTGGGGAGGATAATGCTGCAAGGACCATACTTTGAGGACTGTTTGGCTGAAGGACGCTAGCACCGACCATTTCTGAGGCGACGTTCCCAATAGCGTTCGTAGTGGTGGCCGCAGCATTTCTCATGCCTCTCATGACCTTCTTGATACCTTGTTTAGCCATGTTTCCTTTGGTCATCGTCGACGCGCCATCCTTAGCAATGATAGTGTCGGACCGACCCATATCCGACGAGTTTTGGTACAGAATGGTGAGGACTTTAAGCTGAAAGTTCTGTGTACGAATTCGGTCTTGGTATGATTCCTTGTGGAAGTTGTAGGCTATGAACTGCAGGAACGGGATATGGTGCTGTCAGGTTATGTGGAGTCCCAAGAGGGTTTGGACAGAAGTAGACAAAACTACTTACTTGAATAGCAACCTTTTCACCACCAAGGACACAGCTGGAGAGGAAGAGACCGAAGAAGATGTTGGACATGGTCGCCAAATTGGAAGTTGTAGTAGTCGAAGCAGCTGAGTCTTTTCGAGCCTCGATCAAAGGTTGGAAAGCGATCCAGGTGCTGTATGCGTAAAAAGAGGGGAAAGAAGATCAGCAATAATGCAACAGGTTCGAAGACGCAGCAAGGGCTCAGCTTACACCAAGGACCAAGTGAAGAAACAGAAGTATTTTTCCAACGCCTTGGCGTGACCGACCCAGGTCTTATCACCGCCAATGACCGCACCAACGGTAGCTCTGATGAATGCAGGCAGCAGCTTGAAGAAAGCCATCGACCCCCACCAACTACCCCAAAAGACGCTGAGCCAAATAGACCACCACAAGAGGGAGACATCCCACACTTTGGCCTTCGCTCTAAAGTTGGAGTCACCTACAATCCAGACGATACCGGGGATCCACAAGAGCGCGAGAACGGGAACGATGAAAAGAATCCATCTAGTGATGATTGATCGAGAGATGAGGAAATAATAGAGCTTTGAGAACTTGGTTGTACCGGCATCGCCTGGGAGGATTGTTTACAAGTTTTTCCGAAAATATGAACAATTATTTTATTTTGTGGGAGACGAAGAGATTGGTTAGTGATGTCGAGCTATCTTCAGTAAGAGGATAAAGGTCAGGAAGGAGCTCACCTTCGGCAAACTTAAGGGTGTCAACTCCGTTTCCAGTTCTGATATCGTACTCTTCGAATTCTTTACCACCTACGACGTTGCCTAGCACATCAAACGAGTGGTTTCTAGAGAAAGGTGGAGTCTTTTGATTGTGGACAGTTGGTCCACCACCTTGGCTCGAAGTATTTGGTGAACGATCGTGAACCTGAGTGTAGTCTTTAACTTGGGGAGTATTGTGAGAGCTGTTGTGCAAAGGTAAAATTGAGTGGAATGATGGTTTGGAGATGTTTGGTGGAGTTGAAGACGGGTAAGCATTGTGCTGTTGAGGTTGATTGCTAGCGTGACCTGCAGCAAAGTGATGGGATGCGTTCAAATTGCTGGTTGAAGCTAGACGAGGATCATTTTCCTCCGAGTGAAGTCCACCATAAGGCTAAGGTATACAATAGAGCACGTTTGATGGGAGTCAATAGGCGAAATCGCATCGAAAATGTTTGAAACGCCCTTGAAAAACAGCAGGAAAAGGAGGGTACGCACGTCCTCTGAGGCTCTGAAATGAGTGGTAGCTGGAGATATACCAGGTTGAGGGCCGTTGGTATCGTACTGGTGTACGATCTCCAACGGTAAAGCAGGAGGAGGGGTTCTTGACATCTTTGTAAGGAATGAGAGTGGTAGTTAGTATCGAACCCTTTGTCACGGACGAAAATAAAGGGCTATGATGCGTATAAAGAGGCGTGTGTTTCAGATAATTTTTTATGTGAACTGGATTTTGCTGTGCAGCAGCCCCAACATCAAAACAGCAGGAGGAAAAGTAGATTGCAGAGCAGTAGTCACCAGGCAGAATAGCGGTAACAGCCCCAGCTCCAGCGCAGCGCGGTGTCGCAGTTCTGTCACTCGAGCCCGGTTCATTCTCCGGGATGGTATATAGCTACCACCCGTTCTTCATTGACGAGATGAGAATTTTAAAAGCTGTGAGATAATACCGGTATTCCACATGCTGAGGAACTATGGCCTTGATGGTACTCGAACTAAACATATTGCCGCTTTTTTTCTTCCCTGAGATAAGATACATTCCCTGCTCAAAAAAGTATCAAACACTTCAAATGGAAGACTAGACTTCTGGCCTTGAACTTTGAGATTTATCAGTTTTTTTCTGGAAAAAACGCGGCTTCCTATACCAATTCTAAAAGAAAATAAGCAAAGCCAGAGTAGACATGTGCTGTTATGAGGCATACGACAGAAATCATAGTCAAACCAGAAGGAGAGAAGAGGTCGCAGAGACTGATAAAGTATTTGAAAAGTCAGCCAAGAATAGGGTTGCTATTCGAACGGAACCCTATTCGGGACATCAAGAGGACCCAGCTTGGATTATAACCTCAGCTTTGTTGTAGTTTGTTGTAGTTAAAGCCAAAAGATTAAACTGAAACAGGCACTTTTCATTACATTTGGGGGAGAAAAGGCATTAGAGAAGATGAGGTCAGTCAATATTGATGATCCAAACAGGATTGAAGAGCCAGCAGGGCGGACGTGAGATTTCCTGAAGCAAAACACTAAAGCGCCGCACAATAGAGCAGGCTCAGCGTTAGGGCATTGTTTGAAGACCAAAGTATAAGAAGCTTTCTCCTGCGTTCCCGTGAAGGAGCGGACAATACAAGCAAAATGATCTAGACACAACAACGACAATCGCCCCATTAAAAACTAAGTAACTCCATCCACTACCTAATAATCGAGACAGCAGCGAACCCTGCCATAATCCAATCCATAACTTCTCTGCCTTGAACATTCAACTCGTCTGCTCCCTCCTTCAAGAAACCGAGCCTCTCAAGGCCCTCAGAAACGAAGTCGACGCCGGTCTCGATCGAGTGGCATACTGCGATGACAGTAGGGAACGTTCGGAGGTGCTTCTCCTCTTGAATCTGGATCTGAGACGTCGGGTCTTGTTGGGGTAATGAGAGGTCGACAACCGGTTGCATCGCGCCAAGAAGTCCGCCTGGTGAAGATGGAGTTTCCCATGATGGCCACTGAGGCACAGCGGCCAGGCTGTGCAGAGAAAAGACGAATAAGTTTAATTGGTAGAAGAAAACCAAATGAGAACAGAGCTTACTCTGATGGGTCAACAACTCTGGCGACGATACGGTACGACGTGATTGGAACCAATCGAGCAGACGTGAAAGGAATTGAGAAGTGGGCACGAGGTGGTTGAAACTGAATAGACGAAGGGGCTTGAGAACTTTCGAGATCACTAGCTGACAGCTTCAATGGAGGCGGTAACGACTGGACCAATGAAGGTTGCAGCGCTGAAGTTGGAGACTTGAAGAATGCAGGCGAAGTTGGTGAGTCGACTGCCTTATCTTTGCTCTTAAAGCGGAGCATGGACTGAGAAGTTGTTTTTCTGATCGTTTTAGTTGGATTAAAGAAGGATATTCGCTTCTCGTGTTCAGCATGCTCCTTATCAGTCGAACAGTCACATTCTTTACCAGCGGACCCAGAGGTTGATGATCGGTTGAGGTTGATTCGCGAGAATGAAGAGGGTGGTTGAGCTGACTTGAAAGGTGCTATATCATCTTCGTCATCGAGCTTAGCATGACCTTCCTCAGAGTTAAAAGGAACGAAATAGACCAAGACGTGGTTCTCACCGACGGACGGTGGAACACTCTTGTTCTGTTGTCTTGAGGATCGAATATGACCACTAAGCCCACCGAGGAGACTGCTCTTCTTTGGGGCGTTGGAGCGAGATGATAGTTGATCCTCGTCGTCCATGAAAGAGTCGTGAGACGATCCGACTGGACTCCATGCATTGCCGGTGAACTCGACGAACTCTGAGCTCCTCCTTCTTCCACCGGAAAGAGTATCCGTATTAAATATAGGCGGATGTTCGACATCAGGTGACGGCGGTGGAAGCATGGGGATGATCATTGCTGGCGCGTTGGCTGGAACGTCCTCCCAAGCTTTCCCTTCCCTCTGCTCGCCGTGTCGGTGAGTAGTTCGAATATCTTCAGTGTCTTCGTAGTCTGAATCACCAAACTGCGATGATGAGGCCACAGATGGTGTGATTCGGTGGTGCATCATTGAAGAGTGGTCCTTAAATGAGGAAGAAGTGACGGCAGCGAAACCATCAGAGATGGAACGACGACTCCGAAGTGCGAACCCTACAGCCCCATCTTTCAGCTTGTCGGAGGTCTTGTTGGATGAAGTACCTGCCGATAGCCACGGAGGCACGTAGTTACTCTCGACGGGCTGTGTCGGTTCTATTGACGGAGGAAAGAGCGAAGGGGAGGATGAAGACGCTGCTTCTGGCATAAGACGAGGATTGTTGATGTTGGAAGTGGTTGATGAAGTATGATTGCTTGTTGGGAGGCTATGCGAGACTGAACCACGGAGAGACTGAAGCCATCCAGCTCGCTTCGGTTTCTTGGTCGAAGATGAAGCTGTGGCGGGAGTTGGTGCGAATTGATCAGGCAGAAATGATTTCTCGTAGCTTCTCGGAAAGAGTTCTCCACCTCCAATCGACTCTCTACCCTGACCATGCGAGAGTCTGTCAGATTCACCGCTAGTATCCTCCGAGGTTCTTGAGGCTTGATTCGAGAAACTAAGGATGCTTCGATTCCTCTCCCTAGACTTCGTTCTTCGTTCGCTTCCAGTACTAGGTCGTTTCGCGGATTTGTCCTGAGCCTTCAAGCCCAACCTAACTTCTTCGTTTCCTTGTAAACTCTTAAGCATCCACCCTCCACCACCTTTTAGATGACTGACAGACCAAGCTCGGGCAGGGAACGACGTCGCTCGAACCGTTGCTGGGAGTGGTGTTGGAGAGACCGTGTATGAGCCAGTGAGGAGAGAATACCACGTCGCTGAGTTGCTGTTGCTAGCAGAGGCGCTGTATGGAGAGAGTGAAGGTGTTGGCAGCAGGGTGTACGTGGATCGCGATTCAGTGAAAGTTGGGTCGTGGCGGTGAACAAAAGAGGAGAAAGCTGAATCAAAAAAGCTCTCGTCAGCGCAAACTTCTAGTGTTGGCAGCAATGGCCAACAAACTTACAGTCATGAGGAACGATTGATGACAAATCAGGACGTTCATGAGGATCAATGTTATCCAATGGAGCACCAGCAATTCCACTCAAAACAAAGTCCAAGTCCCAACGGGGTGAGTCAGGGGCAGTTCGAGTCCGACTCGAAGATCTCGAGGCTGGGCGTGGGGTAGCTGGAGTAACAGAGAGCGCCGCCAGAGTGGAGGCTGACGTCGAATGAGATGATGATGATTGCACGTTTAGTTGCTCAGATGATGATGATAATGAGATTTGTTTAGTTGGTGAGGGAAGGACATCGGCGTGCAGCGAGCTAGACCTTGCGGGTATAACAATCGGCGCAAGAAGCACATCTTGAGGAGGACTGTTTCGGTTGACTGACGATGACGGTGAAGGCTCTGTTGGGCCTGATAATATTGGTGAAGATGAGCCTGAAGTGAGGGGTATATGTGGTTCTGAGGGTGGTGTGCCGAAAGACAAATCTATAGTTTCTGGAGCTAGGTTGTATAAACGAGGAGTGTTGTCTAAGTTGCATGAAGAGGAATCATCTAGTGGTGGAAGCGGAAGTGATGAAAGAGGCGAAGGTGATGGAGCTGAGTGGAAGCGGACTGGTGTTGACGATACAGTGGAAGGCGAATGGTACGTTGACGACGGCGCTTCGCTCACGCCTCTGAGCTGCCTATTAGGAGGTGGTGTTGGTTGGTCGAAGAAACTGTCATCTTCGACATCATCGTCATCATCGTCCGATGAGGAAGTTTCAGTGTCGACACCACTTCCTTCACCATCGCCATCGTCCTCATCAGACACCATGTCATCGTCTTCATCAAATGAAGTCATTTCATTGAGGTTGTGTTCAACAATCAGAGCAGAGGCTGATTGAGTAGGTGGAAGTAGAGGTGAGTGCTGGGATTCCATGATGCAGTGCGGCTGCTGTTTGCTGGTTGATGAACCTGAACTGCTGCTACTGCCTTCCCCACCGTGTTCCTTCACGTTGAACAGCAGCCCCCCTTCCATTATGCTCCTCGCCATACTCTCTCTTCTCCTTTCATCTCTCAACGAAGGATCGTCCACAATCTCGTATCCGTTCGCTGACTTCGAACCAAATGGATGCAAGCCATAGCTTTGAGTGCTACCGTTCGAACTTGGTCTGGCACCGAATCTGAACTCTGAGAGACCTGAAAACACTGGGTTGGACGGGTATTGAGCGTAGTATTCTTCGGTGGGGGAAGCTAGAGGTGTTGTTGATGTCGAGGGATCCCACTGCTGTTGGAGGCCATATCCGGAAGATCGACGTCGTGAGGGCGAGAGTGAGGAGGGCGGAAGGCTAAATGGACAGATGGGATAGTCCAAAAGAAAATAGATAACCCATAGAAGAAAAGAAGAAAAACAAGGAAGCGAAGAGCCAAAGTCAGAACCGGTAAATAATGAAAAGCGCCACCGGCGCCGCCTGGGTCGAGCGAGGCTCAAACTCAAAATTCCAAGTGATTTTGACTCCAAGGCAGACGAAGCTGTATGCTTACTTCTTGATGATCAGATCACCTCCCTTTTTGGATGGAGAGTGTTTTGTCGGTGTGGGACAGCTAGTATCTCCCTTCAAGCTGATTGCGCTCCCTCGCCTTCCTTCAACCAAGCTGCGCAAGCTGCCCCTTCGACCGTCTAGCGGCACAAACTCCAAGGGAACATCGGGTGGTGACGTTGACAGGAGAGGAAGTGCTGGTAGTAGCGTGCTAGGATGGACTTCAATAGGCGAAGAAGACAGATTTCCAGTCCTGAATTTTTTTATTCGGAGTCGAGTAATAGCACATTCCGCAGAAGAGTTGAACGATACACCCAGGAATTTTACGACAGCAGACACGACCGCACAAATATAAGAGAATAGAACAATCAAGTCAGTCATCTAGGTAAGAGGTGCCATTTTGAATGAAAAAAAGAGAGTCTCGGAACGAAATTTGGTACTAACGGGATTGAGCCTCTGCGACGATCGTCGAAGTGGGAGGGCTGGTGCTGTTGAGCCATATAGGTAGACTTCAAGGCTGAATGCCTCCTATTGGACAGAGTTGAAGCCAGCTTGAAGACAATCCACTAGCCAGGTCGAGTGAGGACCTGAAGAAAGGAGGAAAAGTATCCCAAGGAGACTTTTTCGTGCACCCCAGAAGCACCGTCTCCTCTTCCTTCTGGATCTTTAGACCACGGCCAGGATAGAAACTCTGCTGCTGCTTCCTATGATTTGAATTGTGGTTGAGACTGGATCTGTTAAGTAATACAAGGAACGAGAAGATGGCGATAGAATGTTAAAAGGTCGCCCAGACCTGTTGTTGAGCAAGACCGGTAGCAGCAGTGGCGGCGCCCTGCGGTGAGCTGCCTAATTCAGCTGAGGCCAATGTTTCAAACAACTGTTTATTGCCTTGTTCAGACAACGAACCCAACCTGAGCTCTTCATCGAGGCGATTTTTCGTTAATAAATTTGTATAACAAAAAAGCAATAGAACCAGGCAGATGGGAGCGTCCCATGAAGCATCAAGACTTTCGTGCGGTCCGATGTCAAAAGCTGCGTATGAACAGCAATCATTCACTGGCGCAGCCTTGAAAGTTGTCCTGTTTAATACATCAAACTTAGAGGTGAGAGATGAACAGCGAGAGCTAAAGAAGACTGCTCTACACTGAGAGCGCTCGGGTCAACGGTGATGATCTGATTCTACAATGGTGACCAGTCGACAAAACATCTCCGGTTCACAGAAATTTCGAAGTTGAATTACGATAGAAAGTTATTGTGGTCAGAACCATCAGCCGTATATATGGTGCTGATGCTGGAAAGGGCCAGATTGTGCGTCGACTTGTTGCTTTCCCTTGCAAGTGTTGCGGTTGATGTGGTGGTTATGTTCCTGAAAGGTCCAAAAGGTGGGTGTGAGAAGAGACTGAAAAAGTTCTGGATGGAGGATTCGGTAAGTGATTTGAACCTACACCTCAAACTAGCCTTTATTCTTAGCTCGATATAGTGCCACCTCGGGCTCTCGATTCGAATCACGCTGCGTGAAGTTCTTGAGAAAGTGCAACTCAATGGCAAATGAACCCAAAAAAATCACTGTGTTTTCTGCTCTTAGTGGAAGAAAAAGATTTTCAGACACCAAAACGACTCAATCTGTTATGATCTCTTTGTCGAATACCAAGGACAGTCCCATTATGTAGAAGAAATTGATAGTGCATCATAATAAAACTATCATATACAAGTTCTAGATATTCAAGATCCATTCATAGCCCTCAAAGCCATCCTTGTGGTCTTGCGACTAGGTGAGATGGTCGCATACTTACCACTGTACTGAGTTTCGAGCTGTGTCCACTTAGCTGCTACAATTTACGTAAAGCGGAATATAAATCAGCGTTATGATAAATTCCTTTACTTATTGGAATACGGATTATCCTCTAGTAAATGAAACACCGCAGTGTCACAAATGATGTTGTATTGATGCTCCCGCAAATATCAAGCTAGTAATTGAGAAATCAGCCTTCAACAGCTCAGTGAATGGTATCGGTTGCAGTAAATCAATCTATTTGGATTCTCTCAGACTCTTGGAACTACAATGAAGGCGAGGGGATGCGTTAGACATTTGAAACTGACAGCATTTTCTAATCGCAAGAGTTGCGGTTTGTCCTGGGGTACCTTCCGTTGTTGCCAGAGAAGCCTAGAGTCAGACTAACTTAGAAAAGGGCAAAGTCTCTACACGCAAGTTTTTACTGTAAAAGAGATACGTCCACGACAGACAGATGGTACTTGAAACTATGATCGAACCCTACGGTCGGAATACAGTTTCTATCAGATCATCCACTTCGTAAATGGGGAGGACAAAAGAGATGTAGCTGTCCCTTCTTCATGCTCTAGTGGACTAAAAGCAGCAGAAAAGAGAGAGAGAGAGAGAGCGCGCAGCAGCTCAAGTGAGATGGTCTGGTCTGGGTCCTTGAGGAGAAGCTTGAAGTGGTCACTTGGACAGCTACGTTACTCTGATCCATGGATAGAAAAGAACAAGCTTCAGACAGCCATGTCATAGGAAACAGCTGAGTTTCCGTCGAACTCAACCCCAAAACAGTGGCTGGTGGCAAGCTCCAAGTCAGTGGGCCTTTCGCGGCAGGCGGACGAGTCGCTTGACCTGTAACACCCCACTCACAAACCCAAGCAATGAGTGGTAAACCGTCCCTTTCATCCTTCGCTCAGAGCTTTCTGAAGGCACCATTGCAGAAGTCAATCATAGGCAATCGAGATGAAGACGAGACCGCAGGACCTGTGAGTGCATTTGGTTTCGTTTCCGCGTAATGGCTAGGATACAAACAGGAGGAGTCAGCTGGAACACCTGGATTGCAGCGGATGGAAGGAAGGGATCCTGCTGGGGTAATTCGGCTGAGCGGTACCTTTGATGGATCGATGAGATCGATGGATGGGAAGGTTGGCGAAGCTGCTGCGTCGTGTTGCTTATCAGGGCGAATGTCACCCCCCAGAGTTTCCTCTCAGATTATCAATCGAGCTCAATTTTACCCCATATGGACCTCTTTAATTCTGGTGCTGACATATTTCACCTCATCCTCCGCACAGCTCTTCCATTCGACCTATTCTCACGGTGAAAGCTCCTCCTTAGCTTCACTACCTCACTTATTTGGTTCTCAAGATCCACTGGACATTGAAGCCTCTATCCCGTCATCTCCAAACATATATCATGGCAGAAATGAGGTGGAGGTCACTTACCAGCATGGTGAGGACGACGAGGACTACGAGAACGAGAACCCGTATATCAGAAGCGGAGGTAATGCTCGAAGACAGGGTGAGCACGGTTTTCCCCACTAAACGATGTTACAAACAGTGTAATAACGACTTGAACTACTGTAAGAACAATCACATCTATTACATGGTTCTTCCACTCAACCTTCACCAGCCCAAGCTCCAGCAACAGCCAGGAAACCTTCCTGGTTCGCCCACCAATCGCTCTACCCATCCTCATCGTCCTCATCTTCGTCAATAACATCACAGGACAACCACAAGCACCATCATTCTAGAGCCTCTTCGACGTCTTCCTCAGGATCAGATCGATCGTTGACCTCCTCGGCCCCACTTCATGGTTATTACGCCAACGACGACGAGGAGGATGAAGACGAAGACGATGTACCCAGAGAGTTTTTGAATGAACATCTGTCTTCTCCAACGAGGAATAACGGGTCTAAGTCAGGAATTGCCGGCCTCCCAAAGAGCTCTCACAAAGTGCCTGGCGGATGGATGAATGGGATGACTGAGCGGCTTCTCGTTGTCGGAGGAAGGGGCAGTAAGTCGACAGCAGCTGGAGAAGCAGCGACTCCCAAGGTCGAGAGGCTATCGAGAATTAGAGGTGGTGGAATGACGGATACTTTCTTGGGTGGCCTCTCGACTGGAGGACGAGGAGACTGGAGGAAATTTAACGACTCGTCGTGGTTGGCGCTACATCTCCTGTGTCTAATGTTAACATTGGGAATGTTCCCATTCCTTTGGGGATCCAGCTCAACTGTACCGCCGTCAACAACCCCCGACCACACTGGCATCAAGTACAAATCACCATTCTCAACGCTCCTTCATACTCTTCCTCTGCTATCACTCCTCCTCATCATCAGCACAACATTTGCACCGCTCCTTCTGTTCCTTCTTTCAAGCCGCCAACGCATCCGCTATGTTCTCATTGGCGTCTGTCTTGCCGGGGTTACCCTGATTGCGGGAAGCGGCTGGTGGATGTTTGTCGAGTCATTCGACACGTCTGACGAGTCTACTGGTGGAAGATCTCTCTGGTGGGCCAAAGGAGGCTGCAGGCTGCTTTCTGCAATGTTGACTCTCGTCAGTGGACTAGTCGGATGGATTGTCTGGAGGAGGAGGAATATGCTGGAGAGAACCATAAATGTGGTTGAGGTGAGCTCACATCCATTGACTATACTGAATAGTTTCTGACCATTGATTTTACTGAGTACAGATATCAGCAACCTTCCTTTTGGCTCACCCACCCCTGTTGCTCTTGACACCCCTGCTCCTCATCGCCTTCTCCATCCTGTCATTACCCATTCTCACCATCCTTCTTCGGTCAGTCTTTGATGTTTCTTATTCATCTGTATTTCTTTCAGTGAATACTGACCCTCGTTCCTCTCTCAAAACATCAGATTGCTCCTCGTTGGTTACTACGAACATCCGTCTGAAAACACCTGGTCCTACCACCTCAAGCCTCGTGCTGGCTGGCTGATCTTTGGTGTTATCTGTGTCTGGCTCTGGACTTGGGGGGTTATGCGAGGAATTGGGAAGGTGACCATCGCGATCATGGTCGGAGAGTGGTATTTCTATCGGTGAGTGCAACTGCAGTCCACCCTAAGAGCTTTGGAAGTGTAAGCTAATAATTTTCTTGTCATGATTTTGGAACGAAACAAGTGATGAACCACCGCAGACCACTCAAGACCCTGCGTTTGGTGATTTCAAGCTGGAGTCGACTAAGATTGCTTTTGACAGAGCGACGGGACCGAACTTGGGCAGCATCTGCTTGTCAGCTTTGTTAATGACTTTTGTAAAGATAGCTTGCTGGATTGCAGCTGAAGGCAAACGGGTTAGCCACGTCTCGCGACTCTTATGTCATAGTCCGTGCGCATTGACAAATTTTGGTTTTCCAGTTGACCTCACCAAAGAACGCTCATCTTCCGGACTTCCTACATCCCCTCAATGCGCTTGAACCAATTTTTGCAATCCTTGTCTCCTTCCTCGAACAGCTCAATGGCTATGCTCTAGTTTACGTCGGTGTCACTGGTGAACCGTTCTTAACGAGTGCCAGGTCTGTAGGTGGATTGGTAGCCAGAAGAGGGAGATCTGGTGGACGTAAAGTGCTTGATTGTGAGTAGGCAGAACTACTGCGTCGTTCCTCGTCGATAATCTCACTGATTAGTTGCGTTTACCCTCTAATCAGACGCCTTCCTTCGTCTTCTCCTCAACACTGCATCCCTGGCCATCGCATCTCTTGTGGCTGCGGCCGGATACCTCTTCGCTGTCCACGCTTTGAATGACCCGCAGAATGCGCCCTTTGCAGGAATGCTCTGCGGCGGCATCGTATTCCTCACTGTGCGCTTCTCGCTCGACGGCCTCAGCGACACTTCCGACGCACTGTTTGTCTGCTCCGCCATTGACGCAGAACATGGTGGGCAGCACTTTCCTGAGGCGAACGTCGCGATTGGTGGGAAGAGGGCGGCAGCTGGTCAGAATGTTGTGTGACGTGAGATCGACGAACGCACGCCTGTCTTGAGTTGGTGCTTCTCTCTTTCTCTCTCTCTCTCTCTTTCTTTCTTTGATTAACCATGCTAAGTACATAGTATCC
Source organism: Krasilnikovozyma curviuscula (assembly GCA_014825775.1). Lineage (NCBI taxonomy): Eukaryota > Fungi > Basidiomycota > Tremellomycetes > Cystofilobasidiales > Mrakiaceae > Krasilnikovozyma > Krasilnikovozyma curviuscula. The sequence goes on from MVAQ01000054.1 coordinate 63,203, forward strand.
TTGTTCTCTTCATCTTTCCTGTTGCCTTAACATAGATGATTTCCTATCACACTTTCTAGTTGTACCATTTCCATTATTCGCCCACAATTCTATCTCTCATTCGTCCCTCTTGACAGGTTTACTTCACACGAATTAATTTTCTTTTGGCACTGTTATAATGCTAATGAGCAGGAAGACTTTCTGGCTTCGCGTCCAGTTGACGCGTTGCCCTTCGCCACCTTGTGACGTGCTCTGATCACACCATCGAACTTGGGAGTCCTGAAGGTATTTAAGAAGTGCTTGTCACTAGATTCCATTCTTCCTTCAACCTTCATCATCTCCGGACGGTCTCTACAACGTTTGTAATCGACTTGGGATCTCCCGGCTAGATGGAAACATGACTTATCTCGACAGGATTTCAAGACAAGGTGAGTCAAGATCCTTATCTTTTCCTGCTCTTATCGATCCACCGTCGCTTATTCCTCTCTCAGTATCCCGCCTATGCGATCCTCCTCTTAACAATCGATATCATGTGAAAGCTCGGAAAGGCTTCGTTAAGCTTCTGGCTCGATAACCCTGCCGTCACCCAGGTGGAACTCTGCCAAGATTCAAGCACAACGATAGAATTTCTTGAAGGCTTTTGAAGAGACGCAGCCCGCTTTCTCAATGGTAAGCCGAATTTCTGCAGCATTGAAGATTGCGGCTGACGAAGCGAATGATTGTTTTCCTTGCGCGCTGCCACTCAGACCCCAGAAAAAGGGCTGTCACTCAAGTGGTATCTGTCTCTTGTAACGCTTTCGTTATCTTCAAACCCCACTAAAATCTGAATGCAATCCAAGCTCCGTGCGACTTTGAAGCTTGAGCGAGTCACAGGACCTGGCTGAGTGGTATATAAATGCTCCAATCTCCCATCTCAACTTCCTTTCATTTCCTCACCCCCATCTCTTCTAAGCTCCAAACCATCCAAAATACTGTCCAATATCTTATCCAGAATGTCGATGTCCTCTTCTAACGGAATCAACTGCGTCTGCATTTTCGGAGGCATCAAGGGCATGCAGCAGTTGTCGACTGGCCTTGGCTACATGGTCGCGAAGGAATGTCTCATGGCTGGCGGCGGAATGGAGATCAGAGTATGTTGCAGAAAAGACGCTGTGAGCATCGTTCTTTCTGGAGGTGATGTATCTCATTGGGTTTTTCAGATTCTGACCCTGCGCAATTGTTTTCGCCATCTCGCCTTCAACCTCCGAACGCCATCGCATCTAACGTCAATGTTCGACTTGAATTTTACTGAAACGCTTCTTCCAGGCTGAATCTCCTCACTGCAAAGAGCTCCAGATGATGGGAGCCAAAGTTTGTATCATTGACTATGATGACGAGATGGGCCTTGAGGAATGCATGAAGGGTTGTGATGCGTGCTGTTGCTTCCTTTCTGGAGAAGGTCTTGGTGAGCCTCAAAAGTGTTTGGCAAGATGTGCCAAGAAGTGTGGGGTCAAGCTCTTCTGTCCTTCGTGAGTCCGTACCATCTCACATTTCATCATCTTCCGGACTCGCTGACCTCACCCTCCTTTCTCTTTCCCAGCGAGTATGGAGTCAACACTCGCATGATCACCGATAAGAGCTCACCATTATACATCAAGAGAGAAATGCAAATGTACTGCGAGGAGATCGGCCTTCCTTACTGTTGCTTTTTCTGTGGAATGTTTGCTGACTTTGCCAGAACTTTGCTCGGGTAAACGCTTCCCTCTCCGCTTATCTTTATCATGAGCTTTGGCTTACTCATCGTTCTCCTTGTGTTTCATTTTCCAGTGTAAAAGACAACTGCTGCTGCATCGCTGGAAAAGGTGAAGAAAGGATTTCTTGGACTGGCTTGGATTGTGTTTGTGAGTAGCACTTCGCCTTGACTTTTTTTCAATGAGAAGACAACTGACTTTGAATGCCTCTCAACTTTCAGGCAGATTTGTTTGTTATTGTCTCAGAGGTGGGTTGTGGTTGCATTTCTTTCACAACTTCGAGGCACTCTGACTCTTGACTTTCTTCACAGACATGCCAATGACTGAGCTAGCCAACAAATGTCATGCCATTGAAGGATCAAGAAACAGCTTCATGGAATGTGTTAAGTTCTATAACAAGAGACACGGCTGCACTTTGAAGGTCGAACACATGGAACCAAAGGCGAGTCGATCTTCTTCTGGTCATATTTGATTAAAGCATTCTCTAACCAACAATTATTATCTACAGGAGGCTCTCAGAAAATGGACTGAAGAAAAGGACTTTTTGTCCTACCTCAGATATGAATGTTCCACTGGCTCCTGTGTTGTTGATAAGGAAAAGAACCTCTCTAACGGCCTCTGGAAGCAATGGTCTCCAGCCAAGGTCGAGGAGTTTTTGTAAGAGACTACTCCTCTTAGTCGTCTGTTCCGTCTTCGATTAGTTTCCGACGGAAGACGTGGTGTATATAGCGTTTGTAAATAGCTCTCACTGGTATCGCTCGGGTGGAACGTCGCCCCTTACATGCCTGCTTTTTGATGTGATGATTCATTTTGGTTTTTTAATATCTGAGCTCCTCGTTGAAAGATATCTCTTTGATGCTCATCTTTGAAACCGTTTAGAAATAAGATCCGCAACGCTAGTGTTAGCAGCAGCTCTGTGTAGCTAATCTCATCAATTAGGAGTAGCAGGGTTTCTCCCTGTAGCATCTCTATCTCATGTTATGTTCTTTTGATTTTTTGGGCTGTTAGAGAGATGATTGAATTGATGCGATACCATTGGTAGTAGGGGAAGAAACTGCGTCCTCAGCTGTAGAAATGTGGACATTAAGGTGATAGACTTTATCACTTTCAGTGCTTCAGATTTCGCAAAGCTCAATTGTGTCTGACGTTCTACATTTGGCATTTTCAGAAGGTTGAAGTTAGAATGAAATAAGTAAACCTATAAAAATTTGCAAGGACAGGCCATCTCCACAAAACGAAGAAAATCACAACCACAGATGATTATGTATTTTCTCTTCGGCATCCTTGAAATATCTGTTGTAAAATACAACCCTTTAGGTATTTGCCGTTTGGGTCTAGAGAAGAAGGTGTACTTCGAAGAGAGGCAGCATTTACAGAGAGAGCTCTGTGTATCGAGCCGCTCCTCCACATTCATCCCTGATCTTTGCAACTGAGCATCGCGCAGAGCTACAGTTCTGCAGCGACTTTACTGTTCAATGACCTGATGAGCAGCTGCAACAGCAATAATTGAGCTCTGTATCAGTTCTATCACACTCACATCAGTTAGGTCAGAGAGACTTGTGTTAAATCTCTTCAGTTTTTGTTGAATCGTTTTCAAAATTTGAAAGAGATCGACCGCAAAGTGATTGCAAAACGAATTGGTTACTTATTCCAATCAATTCGTAGCCTGTCTTGGCGCCCTTGCCAAAGCCAGCTTGCACGGTGGAAAAATAAAATGAGTCGCGTCGAGCAGCCTCGAGGCAAAAATTGGACGACGCGATTCCGCCAGGTCTCTCTTTCGCGCAGAACTTCAGAGTCAGCTTCTACATACGACCACAACCTCCCAACTTCCCCATATCTCCCCCCTTTCGAAGCTCTCCAGGGTCCAGGATGTCTCTCTCGATGCTCACTCCAGATGCTGGTACCCTACTCTACTCTGATGACCCACCAGCTGGAGGAGGAGACTTTGCTCCCACAGTTCAGGTACTCAATATCAGAAAGATGGCCAATAACGTCCAGATGGGGGCCGACAGATACAGGTTTGTGCCAAGTCTTACATTGAGCCTGCAGTGCGACGAGATTAGGACTGACCAAGCTGCCCTTTTTCTTGTCTCGTGTCTTAGATTGGTCCTTTCAGACGGCTCCTACTTCTTCCAGTCGATGCTGGCCACTCAGTTGAACAGCCATATCGAAGATGAATCAATCTCCAAAAATACTCTGCTCAGACTCGATAACTTTGCAATGAACGTTGTTGGAGAGAGAAAGTGAGTCGGTTCGCTTGACTGTTCTCCGTGGTCTTTGCTCGTCCCCGAAAGCCTGCGCCTTTGACATGCTATCCACCTCTTCATGGATGGAATATTTACTTTGAGGCTCATGCTTGCGTGATGGATATCGTGGTGCTCTTCGTCGAGTTTGCTGACCAAACGTTTCCTATCCTCCCGCGCTCTACATAGAATCGTCATTGTCCTCGCCGTCACTGTAGTCCAACAAGGTGCCGATAAGCTAGGCTCACCAGTCAATATTGAAACCAATCCACCTGCACCTGCAGCTCCGGCCGTAGCACCTACTATCACTGCCAAGGTAGAACCAAATGCTGGTGCTTCAGTTCCAGCTGCTCGCGTCGCGGCACCAGTCTCCAAAGGTGGATTCAACAAAGGCAAGACCGGAGGAAACAAGCCTAGTATCAGTGGTCCGTTGTATCCTATCGAAGGACTGAGTCCTTACCAGAACAAGTATGTACCTGAGCTGTCCTGTGTAGAATGTATCCTGACCGCTTCGCTTCGCAACAGATGGACAATTAAGGCTCGTGTCACCAATAAGTCTGAAATTAAGCACTGGTCCAACGCCCGAGGTGAAGGAAAGCTGTTCAGTGTTACTTTGATGGATGAGACGGTCAGTGAACAAGAAAACTCCTTCTTTCGAGCTCTCTATTGAACCCCGATCGCTTGACCTGAATAGGGTGAAATCAAAGCTACTGGATTTAATGATGCTGTGGATCGTTTCCATTCCTTGTTTGAAGAAGGAAAGGTTAGTCGCATCCATTTGACTAGGTCTTGGATTTACTCCTTTTCCCGCCGGCCTTTGCTCACGGCACACTTTTTCTAGGTTTACTTCGTCTCCAAAGCCCGAGTGAACATCGCCAAGAAGCAGTTCTCCAACGTCAACAACGAGTACGAGATCACCTTTGAAAACGGTACAGAAGTTGAATTGGTATGCTCGTTTTTACGGTTTGGAGGAAACAGTGACCTGAACTAACCTGCTTGCTTATCCCGTTCAATAAGTGTGAAGATGGTGGAGGAGTTCCTCAAATAAAGTTCAACTTTGTAGAACTTTCTGAGTTGGAATCGCTCGAGAAGGACTCTGTTTGTGGTAAGATTAGACCACCAGTCATTGAACGAAACCCCGATTCTGATAATATTGTTGCATTGCCAACAAATCATAGATGTCATTGGAATCGTCAACAAAGTAGATGATCTTGTGTCCATCACAGCTAAAGCCACTCAGAAGCTTGTCTCAAAGCGTGACATCACCATCGTCGATAAATCTGAATTCCAGGTTCGATTGACTCTGTGGGGCAAAACCGCTGAGAACTTTGAAGCTAGCGGCGAGCCAATTTATGCCTTTAAGGGTGTCAAAGTTGGGGACTTTGGTGGTAGAACATTGAGTGTGAGCATGAGCAGCACGATGAGCCTGAATCCAGATATCCCCGAAGCTCACCTGTTGAGAGGATGGTAAGTGCACCCATCTTCTATGATTCAATTCAAAGGTCTACCCAAAGATTCAGGATCATGACTGACCAACTCCTTTGGTTGCGCCGCGTCTTCAGGTATGACAGCCAGAGCAACAAATCATTCAAGACTCACGCGAATACAAGTGGTAGTAGTGGTGGCGCAACTGGCCGAAAGGACTCCATGAAGACTATAGTCCAGCTCAAAGACGAAATGATTGGGATGTCAGACAAAATGGAGTACTTCACCACTAAAGCGACCATCACGTACATCAAGTCAGAAAACCTTTACTATCCTGCTTGTCCAGCTGAAGGATGTAACAAGAAGGTTACTGAAGAAGGTGACCAGTGGAGATGTGAGAAGTGTGACAAGTCCTACCCTGCTCCTCAATACCGGTGAGCGATTTATTTCTTGTGCTATCTGGACAGCTGATTTATATTGTTCCACAATTTTAGCTACATTGTCAACATGTCAGTTGCTGATTACACTGGTCAAGCATGGTTCACTGGTTTCAATGAGATTGGAGAAGCGTTGATTGGAAAGAGTGCCAACGAGATGTTCGAGCTGAAGGTTCGTTCGCATCTTTTCTGTCTATTCGAAAAATGCAACGGCAAATACTGATGTATTGCCTTTTCTATTAACAGGAACAAGATGAAAGCGAATACAACGCTGTTTTGTTGAAGGCACAAGGAAGGAGTTACAACTTCAATTGCTCAGCCAAGCAAGACACATTCAATGTCAGTTGCACACATCAGTCACTCTCACTGTTTGATGAAATTAATTCTTCTGCTGCTTTGTCTCCAGGACACAACAAGAGTCCGATATGGTATCAAGTCGGCCGGTGCACTGAACTTCGCGCAGGAAACACAAGCTTTGATGGAGAAAATCAAGGTAAGAATTCCATTCCTCCATTTACTGAAAAGGACAATGCCTTTCGTACTGAAACTCGCCCTGTAGCTTTTTGGAATTTAACACAACCTGAACAAAAGCTACCCAAGCCGACCTATAGATTTTTTGTATTCCTTTTTTATCCTTTATTTTTCTTTTGACTTCATGATCCATTGTCTTATCATTCTATGCATTTATTCACGCAACATCTTTTGTTATTTACCATGTCGTAAACCTTGAGAGGCGCATGACGCAGATCCGATCTCAGATTTGTGGGCACACGAGCAGCTTGAACTTTAATACTTCAACCTTCAAAAACTTGGAAGAATGAACGTTTAGAGTATATTGAAAGGAGCTGTAATCTAGATACCTGAAGGCTTGAAGAAGAATCTGGGACCGTGGTGTGACTGCCATGTCGATATCCTCAGCCTCCCTCGCTGCGCTCTTTCGCCTGTTTCGACCCACAGAATACGTCAAGCTTCAACTTAGTGCCCTCCTTCCCGATGTGGATGATCCTGATGAGTTGATAGGAAGGAAGAGGAGATTCATCTGCCTCGTTGGCAATGCAGAGCGTGGGGTGGAGGAAGGCTCGTGAGTTCGAACTCGTTTCTGCTGTGCTAAACCATCAGGCACGGCACATCGTTGATGAGAACTTTTTTTTGTTGTTTCATAATTTAGAGTGTTTCTGCTGAAAAAATCTACCCCTTCCACCTACATTATCACTCATATCCTCCCCGTCACTCCGGCCTTTCAAGTATCTATCGCACAGTACCAAGCTGTTCAGCTACAGCTTGGCCAAACAGTCAGATCTTCTGGTAGCTCAGGTGCTGTTGGTGCTGGCTCTAAAGATGTTCAGTTTGCTGTCACGTTCAAGGCGGATGACAAGAGGAAGAGGGGCGAAGTGAAGGTGGTAGTCGAGTCCGTTAAAGATGTCGAGGACTTGTTGGCCGAAATCAAGAGATTGAAGTCGATCTTGTCAGATCTTCCGGCTAAAGGCGTGAAGTCTCATTCGTGGTCAGCAAGAACCCGTCTTTTGTCGTGTTTACACACCTCACTTACTTCAGCATCCTTTCTAGGCTTTCGTACTATCAAGTACAACCAGAAAATTTCAGCAACTCTAGTCGCATTACCAGGGAGAGTCTGTTCAAAAATACACCTTTCAACGTCAGCAAACCGCCAGATTTCTATCTCTCGGGTCTCGAAGCAGAGAATCCGTTCTCGTCAAAAGCGGTACGACGAAGTTGGGTGAGAAAGGATCTGACCAAGAAGAAGGATACCTTTTGCACCAAGTCATTACTCAAGATCCACTGCGCGACTTTCAACGTAAACGATAAACTCCCACCATCAGACCCGCAACTCCTACAGTCAATGCTTGGACCACACTCAGATTCTGACATATTTGCTTTTGGATTCCAAGAGCTGGATCTTTCAACACTGTCGCTGGTTTCGCCAACCTCCGCTATTCGTAATACTGCTTGGACCAAAGCGCTGCTGTCTCTGCTGGGTGATGAATACGAATCACTCTCTTCAGTGCAGTTTGTGGGTGTACTCTTGATTCTTTTAGTAAAGAAATCGCTCATCAACGATGGATCAATTCACAAAGAGACTGGAATACAAACTCATGGTGTCCCGATAGGGCTCTTCGGTGTTGGAGGCAACAAAGCTGGTGTTGGGATACGGTAAGTCGATCTCTCTTCCCCTTTCCCTAAAATAAGAAATAAATTTCACAAATTCTCTTTCAGAGTTCAAATAAGAGACTCTGTCTTAGTCTTTGTGACTAGCCATTTGGCAGCGTTTGCCAACATGAAAGAAAAGAGGAATGAAGATTTTGAGGAAATCAGGAAGAGGCTGAAGTTCAACGTGGGTGTTCAGGAATTGAATGAGCCACCAGTTTGGGATCCGTTTGGCCTGACCGAAGAGGAAGATTATTGTGGAATTGAGGCGTCGGATGTTATTTTCTGGATGGGGGATCTGAACTGTCAGTCATGTTTACTAAAGCCGTTATGAAGAGCCGTCACTCACCATCTTCCTCCAGATCGAATCGAGGAGTTAGATGATGATACAATCAAGTCGTTAGTGTCTTCACAAGAATACTCAAAAATTCTGGACAACGATCAGTTGAATATTGAAAGGACGGCGGAGAGAGCTTTCAAGGGCTACCAAGAAGGTCATATCAGCTTCCCGCCTACATTCAAATACGCTCATGGAACCACAGACTTTGACTCAAAGTAAGTGCGCCTCCTCCTCATCAGGTGTATGACACTGTGTTAACACAATTGGCATCTCCGTTCTCCGCCAGACGAGCACCAGCTTACACAGATCGAATACTATGGAAAGCTGATGTATTGGAAGATATCTCTGTAATAGACTACCAGGCTTGTTTAGATATCATGATCAGTGATCGTGAGTACCTGACTATTAGTTGCCATCACATTCCGCACTGGCCCACATTGAGATTCCTTTCGTCTCTCAGACAAGCCCGTCACGAAGACATTCCAGACGACAATCAGAACTGTCAACACAGATCAACTAGCTCAAGTCCACGCTCAATGTCTGCGGGATCTGGACATATTTGAGAACGAACACATGCCTGATCTCACCATCTCCGAAACCTCGCTGGACTTTGGAGAAGTAACTTGGCAGCAACCTAGTTTCCGAACAATCAAATTGGCCAACAATCACCCTTCTGTTGCTAGTTTCTACTTCAAACCTAAAATGGAAGGAGAGGCTGTCTTGAAACCTTGGGCTTGGTGTGTGCCGATGGAAGGGGTGCTGCTGCCTGGCGAGGAGATGACGGTATCGATCTCTGTCCTGGTCGACGCACAGAGCTCTCCTGCTCTCAACACTGGTGAAGATAGCTTGGAAGGTGAGTGCAGCTGATTTCATTTCTTACTCACATTCGCGTTGTTGAGGAGGTATTTCTTTCATATGTAGACATCATCGTGTTGCATGTCAAAGGGGGGAAGGACATCTTCATGTCTATTTTTGGAAGGTACACACCGACATGCTTTGGTAATACCTACACCACTCTTCTGCGGTTACCGCAGCCAATACGGAAGGTTCCACGAGATGATTTTTTAGGCTCTTTGATTCCAGTCGAGAGGTGTCTTTCAGTTGCCAGAGAGATTTTCAGGATCATTGATTGGCTTTCAAGTGATCCGGAGAAAATTGAAGATGGAGGTGATTTGAGTAGCAGGTTGGTTGAAGGATTGTTCGTGAGAGAAGGGGACGATGATCTTGTGGATTACATCCGAGAAGTGAGTTTTGTTCCCTACACGGGAGAGTGGTTTTAGATTGACGCTATTGGTTTCTCTCCACCAGTGCTTAGACACAGGTGATGACTTTAAATTCGCAAAGCTGTCAGGATCTTTGGCTCCGCTGTCGATGGGTGAAACACTCTTGCAGCTTCTCGAGTCGATGGAACCTTGTGTGCCTGGTGAAGCACAACTTTCTTGCTGTGAAGCGAAGACGGTTGATGAAGCCTACGCAGCCTTTGACCTACTGCCAACTTATTCAGCCAACTGTGAGTCTTTGCGTTCCCATTGCGTTTCGGAAAGATTCATCTGATTGAATGAGCCTTTTCCCATCTTCAAGTATTGATCTACCTCACATCTTTCCTGAAGACATACATAGACAGACTCGACCACAACAACAACGGCACCAACAAAGCCATTATGACATCTAAGATTGCCTTATCTTTCGCTAGTGTGTTATTGAGGTCGACGACGGGAACATCAACGCTGGTGACAAATGCTGGGAAGAAGTCATTTTTGCTGTTACTGTTATCATCTTAGCCAAGCTGGAGTAGAAGTTGTACGCATAACACGTTGGCTTGGAATTTACATCAGTGCGATGGGGAAAGTCACAGAGCAAAAAGCGACGACGTCTCGAACGGTTCATGGACATCTTCTCTCCTCAAATCTCTTGCCTTCTCACATACATTCTTTCTCTCCCAATTTCATCTCATCTACAGAATCGCATCAGAAAATGGAGGAGATCTTCATCGCACCGAGAAACCGTTACAGCAATTGCGCTGTCTCATCAGAGTGATTGCAGAGTGGCAAGGTGTGATGTAAACAAATCTGCAACAGATGACGAGCTGAAGGGTCCCAATGGAGCAAGGTATTCAACAATTAACCAGTAGACCTGATTTCTAGCCTGTGCCATCTTTGTTTAAGTGAAACCGGCGGGTCCGACTGTTTACCGCCGTCGCCTCCCAAAACTTTTCCTTCGCACCGAGTTTCTCGAGTTGCCTATACGACCTTGTGGACCAAAAAACCGAGATCTGCTTTTGCCCCTGTTCCTATACCTTCAATGCTCAGACCGCTTTGCTCAATCCGGACTGTCAACAGGAGGCTCACCAACCCAACTCGATCTCGTCGCGCTGTCACTACCAGTGCATCCTTCACCACCGCCAGACCTCAGCCAAACTATATCACAGCCAGCTTTGCTATCCAAGCCACAAGAATCCCATCGGTCACTCAGCGTAGAATGGCTTCCTCATCCATGGAAGGCGTCGAGTCCACTGGAGCAAAGGTCATTGATGGAAACGCTATCGCAAAGTCAGTGTCTAGTCATTTTTTTTCTTCGAGCTCGAATCACTTTGCGACGGTGCGAGTGACTGGGAGGGGAGTTGCAGCGCTGGGCGAATCTGCTTCAGTGCTGTATACCCTCCTAGAAATTACATTGATACCAATCGTGATTACTATACTGAAGCAAAGGGTTTTGAGAGCGTGGAAAAAGGGAGCAACGAGAGGAAACTGACTCTTTTTTCCTCTTCCTTCGCCTTAACAGATCTATCAGGGCCAACATCGCTGCTGAGATCAAGGAGATCTCCTCCAAGTTCCCACGATTCGCTCCCCACTTGGTGATTATCCAGAGAGGCTCCCGACCTGACTCTACCACCTACGTCAAGATGAAGCTGAAGGCTGCTGAAGAAGCTGGCATGAAGTGTACCTTGATCGCTTTACCCGAAGCGTCCACCATCGAGGATGTCCTTGCCAAAGTCCAGGAATGTAACGAGGACGAGAATGTTCACGGTGTGTTGGTTCAGTTACCATTAGGCGACGGTATCGACAGCGACGGTGAAAAGCTCGTTATCGAGACCGTCTCAGAAGACAAGGATGTTGATGGGTAAGTCTAAAATCAGCTCTAATGTCCCAGGCTTGTTTGCTGCTGTGAGTTGGAGCTGACCGTTGCATTCTGATATCAACCAGTTTCCACCCAACCAACATTGGACACCTTTCTTCCAGAGTCTCCACCCCCCTCTTCACTCCATGCACCCCAGCTGGTGTTATCGAGCTCTTGGACTCCACTGGCATCAAAATTGCTGGAAAGAAGGCCGTCGTCCTTGGACGAAGTGATATCGTCGGCTCTCCAGTCTGCGCTCTCCTTAGAAAGAGGGATGCCACCGTCACCCAGTGCCACTCTAGAACCGCAAACATCCAAGAAGAGGTGTGTCAGACAAAGGTTTCAGCTGAATGCGACAACTTTACTCATGTTTTGTTCTCTATAGCTCAAAGACGCCGACATTGTCGTCGCAGCCATCGGAAAAGCTCAGTTCGTCAAGGGTGAATGGCTCAAGCCAGGATGTGTTGTTATCGATGTTGGAACCAACTTCATTGATGGTATGTGTTATCTTACCTGCAAAACTTTCTTCCAATCGACACAACCCCGCTGACCACACTCCTTTCAACAGATGCCACCAGAAAATCCGGATCTCGCCTCGTGGGTGATGTTGACTACGCGTCAGCTTCCAAAGTTGCTTCATACATCACCCCTGTTCCAGGAGGAGTTGGTCCAATGACAGTCGCGAAGTTGATGCAAAACACTTTCGATAGCTCGAAGAGACTCTGGGATTTGGGTAGAAAACGTAAAGTTTCCATCAACCCATTGACTCTCTTGGAAAAGGTTCCAAGGTCAGTCACTCTACATTGCTTGTGGATCTTGTGCATCTGCTGACTGTGCTCTGACTGTTGATCAGTGATATCGAGATTGCTGTTGCTCAAACTCCAAAGCTCCTCACCAAGCTCGCAAAGGAAATCGGTCTCCAGGGAGATGAACTCGAATCTTACGGAAAGTACAAGGCTAAGGTTGAGCTCTCTGTCATCGACAGACTTGCTCACAGAAAGGACGGAAAGTACATTGTCGTTGCTGGGTAAGTCGTCATTCTGTTTGTACCTTTTGTCGTCTTTACGAATCACTGATCGATCAACCATCTCTACGGCTTTTTAGTATCACTCCAACTCCATTGGGTGAAGGTAAATCCACTACCACTATCGGTCTTGCCCAAGCTCTTGGTGCCCACCTCGGAAAAGCTACTTTCGCCTGTGTAAGACAGCCATCCCAAGGTCCTACTTTCGGTATCAAGGGAGGTGCTGCTGGAGGAGGATACTCTCAGGTCATCCCAATGACTGAGGTATGTGCAAATGATTATCGATTAACCTAGTTCCTCGACTCTGTGCTGACCCGCCATTCTTCAACGCAGTTCAACCTTCACTTGACTGGTGACATCCACGCCGTCACCGCTGCCAACAACTTGCTCGCCGCTGCTTTGGACGCCAGGATGTTCCACGAAAGCACCACCCCAGATAAAGCTCTCTTCAATCGTCTCGTCCCAGCCAAGAAGGGTGTCCGAACCTTTGCTCCAATCATGCTCAAGCGATTGCAGAAGCTTGGTATCAATAAGACTAACCCAGATGATTTGACTCCTGAAGAGCAGACCAGATGGGCTAGATTGGACGTTGATCCTGCTACTATCACCTGGTACGTTGTTCGTCACCTTACGCGCCGTGTTGTCTAGCGTTGACTTTACTCTATTTCGTACTTTTAGGAACCGTGTCCTCGATGTCAACGACAGATACTTGCGAAAGATCACTGTCGGACAAGCTGCCACCGAAAAAGGTCTTACTAGAGAGACTGGTTTCGATATCTCGGTCGCCTCCGAATGTATGGCTGTCCTCGCTCTCTCCAACTCGTTAAAGGACATGCAAGAGCGGTAAGCATAACTTTCCTTCATTTTCCTTTGTTAATTGTCAACTCATCCTGTTTCTACGTAGTCTTGGAAAGATGGTCGTTGCTACCTCCAAGGCTGGCGAGCCAATCACTGCCGACGACATTGGATGCTCCGGCGCTTTGGCTGTCTTGATGAAGGATGCCATCAAGCCAACCTTGATGCAAACTTTGGAAGGTACCCCAGTCTTCGTCCACGCTGGACCTTTCGCCAACATCGCCCACGGCAACTCGTCCATCTTGGCTGACAGAATCGCCTTGAAGCTTGCTGGTACTGAAGAAGGTGACGACGCCTCCAGAGCAGGTTACTGTGTCACTGAAGCTGGCTTTGGTGCCGATATCGGTATGGAGAGTAAGTTTATGGGTCTGCTACAATCGCTTTTCCATTGTAGCTTTCTGCTCACCATCGTCCACTTCTTGTAGAGTTCTGTAACATCAAGTGTAGAGAGTCTGGTCTCAAGCCAAACGCTGTCGTCCTTGTTGCTACCATCCGTGCTCTCAAGATGCACGGTGGAGGACCTGAAGTTACTCCAGGAAAGCCACTTGCTGAGGCTTACCTTAACGAAGATCTCGAGTTACTTGAGAAGGGATGTTGCAACTTGGGCAAGCACATTTCGAATGCTAAGAAGTACGGCTTGAAGGTTGTTGTTGCCATCAACCAGTTCACGTAAGTCTTCAACGCAACCTAACAACTCGCCAGTTTTTTGTTTGACCTGCCTACTTTCCTCAATCAGCAACGACACTCCAGCTGAGATGGAACTCGTCCGAAAATTCGCTCTGGAGGCCGGTGCTGACGCTGCCGTTCCATCCAACCACTGGGCTAAGGGTGGTGAGGGAGCTATCGATCTTGCCAAGGCCGTCATCGCAGCCTGTGAGTCAGACAACGACTTCAAGTTCCTCTACGACGTCAACACCACTATCGAAGAAAAAATCACCACCATTGCCAAGGAAATGTACGGTGCCGATGGCATCGACATCAGCGAAGGCGCAAAGGTCCAGATTGAGAACTACACCAAGCAAGGTTTCGGAAACCTGCCAATCTGTATGGCTAAGACCCCACTTTCCTTCTCTCACCAACCTGAGAGAAAAGGTGTTCCAACTGGTGAGTCACTCTGTTTCCCGGATGAATTAAGCGAGGCCCACCACTGATTCCAATCTTTCCCGCCGCAGGCTTCACCTTGCCAATCAGAAACGTTCGATTGGCTGCTGGTGCTGGCTTCATCTACCCTCTGTGTGGTGACGTTCAGACTCTTCCAGGTCTTGGAACGCGTCCAGGTAAGATCTCATCATTATGGACTATATGCCATCTCACAGGCCAACTCACCCGCCTTCTTTCTTTTGATCGTTTCCTGCTCATTCGTTTTTAGGTTACTATGTGAGTGTTCTCTCTCTCTCTTTATCATTTTGTAGTAGCGTTGTTCCTTAAGCTGACCACCCCATTTCGTGTTTTACGACATTTAGGACATCGGTCTGGATGAAGATGGCAACATTCAAGGTCTCTTCTAATCTCTCTGTACTCTCTATCTCCCACTGTTTGTTAATCTAGCATCGTGAGTCCACTTCCCCCCTCTCACAATTGGTTAGTTAAGCTCCAACTTAAAAGACCCTTTATTCCAAATCAAGGCCGCATCAACTGCATCTTCACACTTTCCGTTTCATTCTGTCCTCTTCAAATAATATATCACTGTCATCAACCGACGGTACTTTATGATACCCCAGCATGCTAGAATTTGGCTCCCCATAGTATAGAATTATAACTTTGTTATTCACCTTCAATTCAATCCAATCTAGAGAAAAATGGGCCGGCGGCTTGGTGGGGCGGAGAAAAGGTGGGAGAAAGATAGAATTGATTCCAGTGAACTGTAAAATTTATGGTTTCCGAGAAATGATGGCATTGGAGGTGCTAACCTACGCGAAGCCACCATTAGAAGATTCTGGAATTCCCTGCCAATAGATGCGGGTGTGTGATGAATATAACGGGTTTGTGGAGCAGTGAGAAAACCGCTGGGATAGAACAGAGGCGTTCATTCTCGCTAAGTTAGCGTTCAGCCTTGTGTTAACACCCTCTCAACGCCCTTTCCCCCCTCCCTGCGTGGGTTTTTAAGGTTCCAGGGTCTTTTTCAGACAATGTATGCTAGCAGAAGTAACTAAAAACCTCTCTATCTTCAATGTGCCAGAGGGCGTGCTTAAGGTCCTAGACCTCGTCCTGCGATACTTACATCCATATCCTGATCTCCTCCACCAAAGGTGCCGCGCGTCTTGCAATGGATAGCAAACTACGGGGGTGATTTTCCCTCTTTGCTCCGAGCCCAAGGTTTCGGGCACTCATTTTTCATGACGATCAGTTGTAACGACAAAAACGTGGCACGCCTCTCTTTTCGAGGAGAATTTATAGAAGCAAGCAGACGCGACTCAGATTCTGGGGTGCGTCCGCTGTGACGCGCCCTTTCTTCTGCCACCACTCTACTGTTTAGTGCACTTTTAGTTACGCTCTCTTTTGATTTTTTGATTTTGAGCCCGCAACTGGGGATTATTCCGAGATCGTCTTTCTAGATCGACATCTCAGATGTGCGAAACAGCAAGATAGTCATCGCCGCTACCAAGCAGGCGAGATTGTGCCCGACGCGCGACATACCGTCGCGACTAGAGAGAAGATCGCAAAAGCTTGATTCTTATCATCACAATCATTTGTGTCGAGTAAATTGATCTTGCCCAAACCTAAACAGCTGATTGGCGACGGTGTGTGAAGCAGATAGCCCATCGACAAGAACGCGTTGGGCAGAATGGGATTCAGATACTGTCACAGCGCTCACGACCGTAGACCATCAGCACTCTTCCATCACAATGCGCCATTCCTCGCCGCATGAACAAGGAGACATTCTCTGGCGTCTGATGCGGTCATAATCACTGGTGCTGTGCCAGCCAGCCAATAAGAAAGCAGAACTGGATAACGGGTGCGCGCCTAATAGAGGGTTAAGTGACAGTGATTTATTGCCAGGAACCCCCAAAGTGTGACAAGGTATCCGTTAGATCGATCGTCATCTAATTCTGCTGGCGTCTCTCTGGGGACCGATCAGGCGGCTTTTTGCGGCTCCCCAGTTGAGTTAGGTAACGAGCGCCTCACGCGAGTTACCCCCGTGTGACTGAGTGACGTGTAACGAAACGCGTCCTTGCGATCGCCTCTTCACATATCGCAGAGGAATCACACACTGCAGTTGGTTGGATCAGCTAGAATGAAATGAGCTGGTGACAGAGGGTGGGTTGGCTTTCTTTCCCCTAAAGTTAGGCATTAGAAGCGATGCGATCATATGCCCTGACTCAATGCCGGCGGGCAGAGGGAGAAAGCACAGACCAGACATGGCCAGCAAACTCAAAGTTATCTTAGTCTGATCAGCCAGGGGTTTTCATCATGACGACTAGACGGTTGCTTTCGGGAGCGGAAAAGAAGGGTGTTTGCTTGGACGATGGAGTCTTAGGTTAGTGAAAGAGGAGGCAATTGTACCGTTATCATTTTAATAGCGCCATCGATAGTTGATGGTAGCAGTCGAATCAAAACGCTTATTGGCCAGTAGTCAGTTACTTTCCTGACGTAGTTTGATTGGGCGAGAGAGCAGTTACAACGCGGGGGCGACTCTAATTCATATGGCAACTAATTGCGCCCTGCCCAAACTACCTGTTGCTGTAGCCAAGCTGTGAGGGCAACAGACCATGATGTGACACAAAAGCACCCGAACGGAATGGCGCAAGGGAGGGCTGGAGAGGGCACCGATAGAGTTCAGGGCGGGTCAGCCGTCGCAGTGGACAGCAAGGAGGCAGCAGTGCTTGGAGAGGGAGAGGGCTGGCCAACGTGACAGGGCGAAGAGGGGCGAGGTATGTCACAGAACCCTGGAATGACTTCGTGACATGGGGGTTTACATTTTGAGTTCTGCACAGAGGGGAGATTCCCCGGGGCGTGGCGCGCTTTTCATTAAAAAACGCCCTAGAGCGATTGTGCGAACCAGAAAAAAAGTTCTCGTCGCGCCGCTCAACGTGACCGGGCGACAGACACCTAGGACTTTATATACGACGAACTCCCAACCTTCTCTCCTTCTTATATAAACCCACTCTCCTTCTCAGTTCTCCATCTCTCTCTGTCTTATTTTACGTTCCTTCATCCTCTTTCCTCCATCACTTCTGCACCTGTCAACTTCACTTGTCGCATCTTTCTCTCTGCCTTCTATCATCATCATCACCACCAGCACTATCAACGATGCCTGCTCCTTCCTCTTCCTCCCACTACTACCCAGCGCCAGCTCCGTCTCTCGTGCCTGAGCACATGCCAAAGTTCAACCCAGCGTCTCTTCTCCCAGTGGGCAAGGACCAGTCTGGCCACCACTACAATGATCCTCTTCTCGTCAGGCTCTGCGAAGGCCCAGTGACCAAGGCCATGATTCGTGAGTATCACTCTCTATCCTCTCTCTTGCACTATGGTGCATGCGTTGTAGCCTCGCTTCTGCCACTTTTTTGACAATCGTTACTGATGGGCTTTTTTTTTTTGGTGCGTTGCATGCGCGCTACTAGAATTCGTGGCTAACAAGGCTACCTCCGTAATTAACTGCTCCCAGGCCACCCCATCCTCCAGCTACATCTCCCAAGACTCTGGTCTCCCATCCCCACCTATGACACCCTCCGGCGAGGACGAAGATTACGAGTGGGAAGCGGCCACCCCCAGACTGCCTTCGCTCGAGGTCTTCATCGCCGTTATTGCTGAGCAGTCCAACGTCCAGGCCCCAACGCTTCTCGTCACCATCATCTTGCTCGAAAGACTTAGGGAACGTCTGCCAAAGGTTGCGAAGGGTATGCCGTGCACTAGACACCGCGTGTTCCTTGCAACTCTGATCTGCGCCGCCAAGTACCTGAACGACTCGTCACCAAAGAACAAGCACTGGGTGAGTGCTAGCTTTTCTCAAATACTTTCAAGCCATGTCCTTTATCTGACTCCATTTCGCTTTTTTCTTGTCTTCAGTGCCAGTATGCTCATCTCTTTTCTCAGCCAGAAATTAACCTGATGGAGAAGCAGCTGTTGTTCCTCTTGGATTACGACTTGAACATCACTGAGGAAGAATGCCTGTATCGTAAGTCTCTCTTTCACAGTAGATTCCGAACTAGTTGGAGCCTAACTTTAATTTTGTCGCTCCGCAGACTTCGCCCCTTTCCTCCCAGCTTCGTCGCGAACGCGCGAGCCAGTCCACGAAGTTGCCGCCTTCATCCCACAACCACCATCGCCAATTTACTACGCCCCTCGCATGAACCGCTCCAACTCAGAGACATCTGTCAATTCTGTCGACTCCGAGGACTCGGAGGGCCCTCAAACGCCCCAAGACTTCTACCCATCTCCTCCTCGCTCCTCCGTCTCATCGTCGTCGTCGATTTCTTCGCGTTCATCACGATCCTCCCCACGTAAACGCCTGGATGAAGTTGCTTCTAGAATGGAACAAACCTCCCCCGTCAGGCTCTCTACCTCTGGCTCGCCCCGTTATTCACCTTCCTCCCTCGCTGCCTCCGGCAGCTTCCACAACGTGAGGAAGATGATGGGCATGATGTCGATTGCCAACAAGTCGAAGCGAGGCCAGCAACCACACCACTCCCAATCTACGACAATTGTCCTGTGATTGGGAATTTTCCAATCTCATGTCTCGGTACTCTCGTTTTTAATGGCATCAGCATCTAGCATTTCTTTCCTTTTCACGATCTCACATTCAATCTCTCATATCGCATATTCATCTTTTCCATGTAGCATTTCTCTCTCATCAATACCTCATGGTTCACTTCGTTTGTTTAATGATCTTCTTGTCGTTTCACAATGTCTTTCGCTCTTTTCTTTTTTAACGACGCTTGACGCGTTACGATTCTCGACGAACGTTGGAGTTCTTTTAATTTATTACAAAGGGGTGTCAGGCTTTTTAAGGGGAGCACTATTACCTATCTAGATCTTGTATCGTATCCACTGGTGTATCGATAACGATGTGCTCATCACACTCCAATATATCGTAACTGCTGGTTGCCTTTTGCAAGCTCTGTGGATTTTGTCTTAAAAAGGTTTTTTTGCATAAGAAAACAAAGTATTAGATCGATCGAGGTGGTATGTATTGGGAGAGGGATACAAGCTCGGGTTTTGTATCGAAAGGGAATCAGAGGTAAAGCGCGTCGTGTAATCCAGTATATTCTGCAACGATGTGATTATGGAAAGAATGGAGCAGCAGTGTTGAAAATGGAAATTAAAATACAGCGGTGGTAGCAAATCCGATGTCTATGAGTCAAGTTGAGGAGTGAGAGGTCGCCCTATTGTTTCAGTGGAAGTCGGACGCGTCTTTTTATTGGAGAAGAACACTGAGCCAGCCCTCGCTCGCAGTGAACCCAGTGTACCCGATCTAGGCCTGTTTCTTCCACCGAAGCCAATCTTGGATTTACCACCACCTTCTTCGTCTCTCAGCTGTTCCGTACGAGACTGCATTCGATGGACAGACGAAAGTCTTGAGTTCAGTCGACTCATGGCAACCTGTAATGGAGGGTAAAGGGACATGAGTTACAAAGCACATTTCGAATGAGGCCGAGGACCACTTACTCCTCCCTCCTCCTGTGAGAAGCCGAAACTAGCTGCACCAGCGACGCTTCTGGAGCCAGACGACATGTCTATCACAGTACCTGTGGCTGTCCTGACTAGTGGACGCATGCGGTTAGATTGTGAGGACAACCTTGGAGCTGAATCGGCGTCGCTGGCAAAAGGATCCTCCTGCGTTGGCTTGGCGACTTCACCATCCGAGCTGAAATGTCCACCGAGCAGTGGATGATGCTCCACATCAATTGATTTATCGTATTTCCTGATGGAAACAAGGAAAGTTCATGAATGTTGTTGACACAGTTGAACTCATAACCAAGGACGAAAACTTACGAGATCATCTTCAGGCTCTCAATATCGTCTGGGAAGTACAGGAACCTGCATGCCAAATAGATATACTTTGGAAGCAGAGAAATCATACAGACGTAAATGACTCCAAACCAGAAGTAGGCAGCGTGGAAGACGAAGTCGTTGTTTCCGTACACGTTGCTGAGGAGAAGGTTTGGTGGCAGTGCGGCGTAGACGGCGGAGAAAGCCAGAATTAAGAAGGGACCAATGAGGAGACCTCCAACCACCCACCAGTTCCAACTGTGGGTGTTGATTCCGTTCGTCATGTTGACAACCATGACGGTACCAATAACCATAACGGTGGAGAACTCGTACATGTAAATGTCGAGACCGTCTCGCCTAGAAGAAGTGGTGTCATATGCGTAATTGATGAAAAAGAAAACGACAGCACACTGAGGGAAAATTGGGACGTAAGAAAGGAGAGAGTAGAGCCAGAGAAACCTCGCGTAAGACTTACATGGTAAACACCTTCAAACACGTATTGTCCAAACTTCAAGAGACCGAAATATTCGCCCTCTCTGCCGTAACGATAGAGTTCAGGGAGTGCCATCAGAATGTCTGCATCCAAGTCACGATCGAAAATACCCATCGCAATGACAGGAGCAATAGACCACAAAACGTTCCACAGGAGCAGGTAGACGTAAGAGAACACGCTGTGGAAGGGAATGTTTTAGTGATACTGTCAATGGATACAGAGGCATCACTTACTATGTTGTACTCCAGCCACAGTAGATCTGGAAGAAGAAGAGTACACCGACACCAAGCAAATTCTTGTAGAAGAAATTGAGAATCATGTTTGAGTTTCGAATGTAAGACCCTAAGTAGGATAAGATCAGATCAGCAAAAGAAAACATTTGAGACAATTCAAGTGGGAACGAACAATGCCCGTGAACAAGAAGCAAACGCTTCAGATACTTGAATTGAGCAATGGCGTAATCAGACGAGTTGACGGCTTGAAGACCTTCTTCACCAGAGATACCAATTCCAACATCAGCAGCTTGTATCATAGAGACATCATTTGCGCCGTCACCTGGATCAAGATTGCAATTATAGGATTAGTAAACCACGATTTGGGCTAAAACAAATACTGAACTCGCCAATAGCCAGAGTCATCACCCCCAAGTTGTCCTTAATCAAGTGAACGATCTGAGCCTTCTGAAGTGGGGATACACGGCAACAAATGACAGTGTTGCATCTGGTTGAGAGCTGAAGTAAGAGATCTTCGGTCCATTCTTCCTCAAATGCCTGAAGAGGAGAAGGTGATGATCAGTAAAGGATCCAGGCAAGTGCGTACAAGCAATAGCACGAACATGTGTCAAAGCACCACCTTCAATAACGAGAGAGTATCCACCAGGTCTTGTACCGTTCCCAGGTCCAGCCACATCAGACATGCCAGTGTTTGTGCGACGCAACTGCATAGACCTTCTCTGTTGAAAGGATGGGCGGTGACCGCTGGTCGACTTTTCTAGATCGGGGGGAGAGAAGTTCACGTCGTCCACAATTCCCTGTCCAAAGAACTGTTCAATCGCAGAACGCATTTGATCGTAGGCTGAATTGACAGTGCCGTAAGCACCACCACGGATGACAATGAGATTAGAATCTCGAGAGAGCAAGTTTGTACTATAACCAATAGCAATGGCAGTTTCACTGCATTGAAGGAACGTAATAAGCTCAGTGTGCCAATTAGAGACGAGATTGGTTTGTAACTCACAGCTTGTCTCCTGTAGCGACCCATACTTTTATACCAGCACGCTTGAGATCAGCAATGGTCTCTGGAACACCGTCTTGAAGCTTATCCTCGATAGCAGTAGAGCCCAAGAGCTCGAGAGAATGCTCGATCTTGGAGGAAGCATCTTCGATCTTCTTTTCACGATCCTCGAGGGCGACCTCAGCTTGGTGGTAAAGCTCGGCCCATTCAGCATATTCCTGGTCAGGAACGATTCTGTAACCAAGGCAGAGAGTTCTTAATCCTTGATTAGCGAAACCAGACAGATCATCATTCGTCTTCTTCACGATATCGTCATTGCCCGGAACCAGACGTTCCATGATGACGTTGTCAGCGCCTTTAACCAACAGGAAGATTTGACGATCATCGTCTAGTTTCCTGATGAGGACCGACATTCTTTTACGAGCTGATGAGAACTCCAAGACGTTTAGAAGCTCGTATTCGTCCAATTCATCGTGATTTGGCACCTGAAGGCGAAGGATGTTGCGGTCTCTTCCCCTGAAGATGAATCCGCAATCAGCAGCAGCTTGAACACTGGATATGAAAAAAAAAAACAAGAAGTAAATGACAAGGGGAATCGATGATCAATAGCAAAAGACACTTACAGAGCCTGTTCATCTGGTGACTGGGCTCGGTACTCTACAGAGCCATCGGACTTCTCAACGGCCAAAACGGTGTGACAGAGAGCAAGTGTCGAGAAAAAGCCAAACGCAGCCTTGTACGCCTCCGAATCAGGTTCGGTCAGGTCTGCAGCAAGTTCAGAGTCGTAGAACGGCGGGATGACTTCCTTGGTGGTCTTCTTCTTGTCTTCGCCGTCTTTGTTGGCCTCATCTTCCGCTTCAGCACCGGCGGTGGATGACCCTGCGACCCTTACTTCTCCTTCACCAGAGTTGGTCGTTTCAGAGTCGCTTGGTGCACTAGCTTTGGTGCTATCTTTAGATTCCTTTGGAGCTGGTGGTGCTGGGGTACCAGCGTACACCTGGGAAAGAGCGAGAATCAGTTTCTACCTTTCAAAGTCCAAATAAAATAATGAATCTCACCTTTCCTGCAATGGAAGCCTGTTGGAAGACCATGGCGTTCTGTGTGAGGGTACCAGTTTTATCCGAGAAGATGTATTTGATTTGACCCATACTGTGCGATGAGGCACGAGGTGATCGCGTCAGTTACGGCCAATTTAAAAAAGCGAGGGTATGAGGTACTAACTCATCTGACAAATTCCACGATCTAGCCAAGCATCTGGTATCTGAAGGTCTGTACCACAACTCATCATCAAAGTAGATGAAAGCGGCTTGACATGTCCTCACAAACTCGATTGAGATGTACAGCGAGATAGGGACAATGTTCTGAAACGTAATGAGGGAGTTGGCGAAAGTGACGATACCGTTGACTTGAGGATTATCGCCGCTCGAGCTGTCAAAAAGGGTCCAGTACGAGTTTTGCCGATACCATACGACTTCGTTGAAATGATCGACGATGGCACAGACCATACCAACGACACCAAGAAGAGACAAGTTTAGAAGACTGCCGGCGAGACCTCCAATTCGTTAGTTCAACGATGACACAGACAGAAGCGGTGAGAGGGGAGAAAACGTACACTTGAGGGTTCATTTGTCTCTCAACTTTACTTCTCTTACTTGGAGTACCACCAGAGTTGGCAACAATCTTAGTATCCAGCCCAGTGAATACCACAACACCAATGACCCAAGCTGTGTTTCTTAAGACACATCCTCTGAGCAAACATGTGTTAAGGTCGACAGGATGACGGACAGCGGTTTCTTCATCGTCGCCAACAACAACAGCAGCGTTCAATCTAAACATATTGACTTCGGGAGCTTCAGAATCGATTTTAAATCGGGCGGTGGAACATGACAGGGCTGATCGTAGATGAGCAAGTTCTGGGACGGCGTGGCGGGACTTCAAGTTGGTTTCTCCATCCAAGTTCTTGGTCTCAATGAAGGCGACGTCTTCATCTTCTGAGGTTGAACAAATGACGATATCTGGGTGGGCAATAAGCAAGCAGTTGGAGAGAAGTGTTAGAAAAACGTTCTCCTCGGCTCGAGGCATGACAAATCGGCGAGGACCAATGCGGCCACCCCGCTGACAGAAAACACAATAACTCACCGGCAGGGAAACCTTCGTTGTTGTAAATTTTGATGAAATCTCCAACTTTGACATCTTCCCATCTCGTCTTCTTCCAACCCAAGGTGTCTTCCACAGCTTCTGGATCCTCCTCAGCGGCCTCGGGTTGTTCGCCTTCTTCGTCTCTCGTCCTCGCGCCCGTCAAGTCTTCACCTGGCAATCTGACGACTTCCTCCGGCTCATGATCATCCGTCACAACTTCGCCCCAGTTGACCCGCTTCTTAATGGGAACGCCTGTCTTGAGGGACTTCTTCAAGGCTCGTTTGTTCTTGATGGACTTGATTGCACCTGCACCGGGGATGAATGTTTTCGACTTTGAGGTCATCAGGTTGTGGTTGAGATAATCTGGACCGCTGAGGACGTGGCAGACTGAATGGTTAACTTTGCCGTCCGACTGATGACGCTTGATGTCTTCGTACCCATCCTTGCATGCAGTAATAAACAGGATGGCGAGCAGTGGGAGGATGACAAGGCCAGGCGAGATTGTTGAGAACTTGGGGAAGAACTGGAGGATGGCGATACCCAAGAAGAAGATGTTGGCTATACGACGGAACTGTTCGTTTGAACAAAAAACGGTCTTTGTTAGCCCGCCGCCAGAAAAAGGACTTCGTGCTCTCCGTCATACGCCAGCCCGCTGCATTCCCCCTATTGCTCCTGCACCCTACTGACGCTCACTTCTCCGTGTTACTCCCTCAATCCTATCCTATGCTATCGAACCCTTGATATTGAATGACAAAAAGAACGAGAGCGATTGACCGCTGCTTACCTGTTCGAGCAAGTTTCTTGGCACAAAGGTGAAAATGGTGTATTTAGAAGTGACAACCTGGTTGGTAGAATAGACATAGTCCTTGTTTACTTTACCCTTCGGGTCCTTGTGGACTTCAGGGATGGGCTGGTTGATGTAGACGGTTCGTGCTTTGGGGGGTTTACGAGATCGAGTGAAGAGCCGTTCAGGGTTGAGGAACGACTGAACTTTTTCGACGTTAGAGAGGAACGCGTTAGGCTTCTTCCTGGGAGCCATCGTGGCAGAGAGGTAAACCCTATGGGTTCAAGGCCAGTCCAGTAGAGAGAGGGAGGGAGGGGAAGAAGAGGAGGACAGAAACCTGGTGAGAGAGATTTTCAGCCACCAAACAGACAAACAATGGATTGGGGATGGGAGAAAAGCAAAACAAAAGGTCAGTATATGTATATATAGGTCACCAGATGAGAGATGAAGTTGTAAAGATATGTTACGTACTCAAACTTTATGGGCAAAAGTTAGGAAGCGACAGTCAGAGGGAAAACCTGTTCAGCCCTCTGATAGCTTGCGTAATGTAATGAAGCTGGCTGCCGGTCCTCTCGACTGAGTAAACAAAAAAAATTGTGTAAGCGTTTCAAAGGAACAAGGTAATGCTGCTCGTTCTCAGAAAGGTAGGAGTGAATAGTGATAGTGGAGCAACAGGTTCGACTGGCAGACATCTGGGAGAACCCTGCGCCCGCATGCAGAAAACCCTTCCATCCAGCGGGAAGGAAGCAACACCTTGAAAACGAGATCTGATGAGTACCAAACCACTCTAAATATGCTGGAGATTATCTTCTCCATAATCCGGGGCTGGTTCGACTCTAAAATCACGAAAGGGAAAGCCTCAGAGCGACAGTGATCTGTTCTCGGTGATCAAAACAACAGATGTGAAACGCTGTGGTTTTTTCTCGTCTTCTCTACCTAAGAAAAGAAAGAGGAATATATTTTGGGTTCCAATCGTTCAACACGAAGAAAGCCACTCACCGGAAAGTATCTCGCATCGTCGCAAATGTAAATATCAACGCTCATTGATTTGTGAAAGTCTTGTATCGCTGCTGACTGTTTAGTTCTTCTCTTGTGATAAAAGCAATATTCCAAAGCACTTCAACGGCTCGTTCAGCACCGGGAGTCCGAGGTCGCTTTTCCTTCGTGGATGAAGGTGGAAGCATCCGACCCACAGCCTCATGGATTTCGGAGCGCAGAAGTTGGCCATGGTTTATCACGATAACCCAGCTGCCATTGATAATGATAGTAATTTCAAGAAGTGAAAAGGTCAAATGCCCACCTGCCTTGTAGTTTACATCTGATGTGAACGCGAGCTACGTTCGATCGGTGTACTTCACTTGCGGCAGCCAGATTCTGCCATCAGGCGAGTTCAAGGACGAGAAGTAATGGAAGTTATACCGTAACAAATGCAAATATTGATCAAGGGGTCTGAAAATCTTTAAGATTCTCAAGCTTCAGCTCACTGATTTAGCGACTGACTGAGTAACCCAGAACATGACGTGTGCCATTCGCCCTAACTTCTACGTTCTTATCACGATCTGAAGCGATTAAAGAGGTACATCCTTTCTGAAAGAGAAATTAGAGAAGAGGTGAAAAAACCAGAAGACAAAAAATAAAATAGAAAATACAACAACTCACGGTTCAAGCAAATTCACGCTCCGGAAAAGGAGCGCTGAGAGGCTTCTGAACGTTTAGTGGTCGACATTATCCATCCAGAGTTTTTTTCATCTCACTCAGTGATTCTTTCTCTTTCAACAGCACTCTTTCTTGGTAGTTTGCGCTGATAATTATTATTGTTTTTATTCAAAAGAGACATCACCATCTGCAATCTGCCGCACTTGCCGGGAGGAAAAGGCGCAGCCATAAACCATTTCGCCCTAAGGCTGTGTTTCATTGAGACTACAAATACAAAAGTGGTTAAAGAGAAACAGTGCATATAGTTGGGGTTAACGAGCTTTCCCTATCGAAATGGAGAGAGAAGGAGCGCGCCCGTTAAACAGACCGACGTCCCATCACTGAAATTGAAACAGGTTGCGAAAAGCTATGAGCGTGGGGTGGACCAACCAAACAAAAGAACAATTAGAACGCTCACCATGTACTGTTCGATTGGGACTGGTGACCAGTTCTTCCAAAGGTTGTTGGAGATGCTCTCCCCTTTACCAACATCACCATTGCCTCTGGCCAACTCGTATCTGACGTAGGCGGCTCTGTCTTGCTGATTCTTCCATCTGTTCAAAGCCTCTATTAAAATGAAGGCAAGATGACTGGATTATCAGCAAGCTTGTATGTATCACACATGAAATGAACGAGCGACTGACCTTCTGCAGACTCTTTCTGGACGTTCAACTTGGTGTGATGTCTCTTGTTGTAGTAATCAATAAGGTCCTCAAGAGAAGCACGAGATCCTTCAATAGCAAGGGTCTTGTCTTTGAGCTCATTCATCTTCAGGTCTATAAGTGGAACCGAGGCGAGAGTTAGCAGTGGAGTTTGCGGCAGAGTGAAGTACAGACAATGCCAATGGACTTACCTCTGATAGAGTAAATTACGAAACGAGCAACGTCGTCTAAGCTAGTCCAAGAGACACGTTCTTGGCCATTCCCAGCGATTCTCGCAGAGTTTTCTCTGATGCTGAAAGCCACAAAGGTAAACGATGGATTGAATATTGTCCAGAGAAAATGGTGACGATGGCTACCCGGTAGCAGTAAAGAGAGCTACTTACTCGAGAATGTTCTGGGCATGATCCGCAAATGCTCCAGCGAGAATGATAGTGTGTGGAATGTTCTCCTTCTTGAGATACTCCTGAGTCTGTCTCTTCTCGAAAAGAGGGGAGTTATCTTCTTGGCGGACATTCTTGGAGTTGATTCCGTATTCGCTGAAGAACAGACAATATGAAGCAAAATGAACTGGAATCAGCTTGAAACAAATACATTTTTAAGAAGGAATGACTTAGGTCACCTAGGAATGAAGAGTTTAGTTCCGCACTCTTTGGCACATCTGGCCAGGTTTCTTTGAGGTTCCCCGAGACCTTCGTCGGACAAGAAAGATAAGACAGCATCGTAGCCATTCAAGTGGTTCTTGAAGTCTGGGTTGTTGAAGTCAACTTCCTGAATCTCAGCGCCGCTGGGAAAGCGCAGAAAACATAGCGCGCTCGAGATCAGCAACAGCAGAGCAACTAAACAGCAAATCGGGGGACGACATAAAAAACAAACGACATACAGATTACGCAACTCTTGAACATGAGCATTTTGAGAGTTGTCCTGGATGAAGATGGGGGTGGAGCAGTGGCATGGTAGAGAGAGAAGGGTGGGATGCAGGCAGCAATTAGAGTTTTGAGATGGGAAAAGAAAGTTGCGATTCATCAGCTTGACCGCAACGAAACCCGGGCACGTATAAAGAAAGCTGGAGCGACTGTCTACTTACGTTAGAGTTGTTTCTGATCAAGACTCTGACCTTCAAGTCCTTGCTCGTCATCAAAGCCTCACGAGCGACTCTGAAACCCAAACCAGCTGAGCCGACTTCAGAGGATCTGACGCCCCCAGCGACGACGATGGACTGGATGCCGGATTTGTTATTGGTCATGGTTTCAGTGAAGAAGGTTGGTATGAGTATTGGATTAGAAAAAGTGGGTGTGATGGTTGATGCAAGTTAGAGATGGGAGCGTCGCCTCTTATATACGTCTGCCATTGAGTAACCTCATGACCCGTCAAGAAACCCTCAAAATACCAGGAAGTTACTAAGACCCGATTTGAATGGAAGGTAACGCTGCAAAAGGGGTCAGTTACTTCTTGCATCAGCTGCCTCAGGCGCACGGAGCTCACACTCGTGGTCGTTCCTTCCTTCGCTGGGAGTCGTCGCATCTCGCATATGGAGGGAATGAGATCAGAAATAAAAAGTGGTGCAGTACATCCTTACCCCTGCATAGAGGATAAAACGCAGAATAGGTGCTCTTGCGTAAACGCTGGGTTGCGATTGTGGTTGATTGAGTGAGAAGGGATGAAGAAATAGCTATTCTGCAAAAATGACTTTTTGGTACAGTATAAAAACCTATCCAGCAAACAGAAACTAGATACCCAAAAGTCTTGGATCTTCTCCAGCCAGATGAGTAACCCAAGTAGCAATGTGGCCCTTTCATCAATCAAAATATGGTTACAATTATTGCAGCAAGGAGCCACAGGAACTAGCCAACTCAAAAGACCAACCAGATCCATTCGCTTAACGAATTGGAGATGCGTCTTCAGATGAGGTATTCAACTTTGGTAGGTGCCATTGCTTCCAAGTATCGTTAGCAAGGTTGGAGCGGTTTCCAATGTCACTATGTACTCTGGCCAATTCATATCTGACATAGGCCACCCTGTCACCAGCTCTCTCGAATCTACCTCTGGTGTCTTCTGGATATTTCTTCAAGGTGTTGAGGCTGGTAGAGTGGCGCTTGTTGTACAGTTGGACCGAGTCGTTCAAGTCACGTCTGTCGCGGCGGTTGCGATCGTTGTGTAGGAAAGCTCCGACATCTTACGGTTTCTGAGCGCAGTGAGTAGACAGCTTAGAATGGACAAATCCTTGCTCAAATCGACATCCTTCTTACCTCTCAAAGCGGAGAAGGTGATTACGAGGATGTCACCATGAGCTACACATCTTCCATCTGGTGAGAAGTAGAAATTGATGTGCTTTTCTTGGTAGAAGAGACTGAAATAGAGTCTGCAAAATATCATTCAAGTCCAGGAAAGCTCATCTTCCATCAACGTATCAACTTGAAGTCCAGGAATTGCCACACGCGTAGAAGCTGAAGACAAGGGGCAAGTAAAGAAGGGAAGAGGAAGTTCAATGTTGCTCACAAGCACATTCTTTGTCTCGTTTTGATGACTTCCAGCGAAAACGCTTCGCTTAACAAATTTCATTTGTCGAAAGCACATAAATCCAGTATCTCTCATTTTAATCTTCTTCAATCACATCTTTCCCCCCTCCCATTTTCTCTTCTTCTTCCCCTTGATTCTCTTGCTCAGCCATCTCAGTGTCTTCTTCCTCTTCCGATTCTTCTGCTTCATCCCCCTCCCCTCGCAAAATCGCCTGCCAAACATTCAGCACATCCTCACTCCCCTCTTTCCTCAATACGTCTCTCAAACCCTTGGAATCACCGTTCTCCTTCAGCCACTTGAGCTGATGGATCACCGCTTCCTTTCGCTCCGCCTCGGATTGCGACGTCGACATGACCCACTGCTGGAGGACGAATGACTTTTCCACTGGGTTCTCGGAGAGTGTGAACAGGAGCTTGAAGAATGGTGATGTCGGGTAGAGCGTTGTCGTGATTTTCTGGATGACCCCAGAGCGCGTCTTGGGAGATGATGGGATGAAGGGGACTGTGAGGCTGAGAAGGAGTGTGTGGAGAGGAAGGATCGATTCGACGCCGACTCGAGGTTTCATGGATCGAACCAAAACTTTCCAGATTTCGTTCCATGTACCCTCTTCGTCCGCATCGGTAGAAACAATCCATTTAGCCCATGATTCCCACAACTCGGCGGAGTCAGCGATATTATTTGAGCTAGGTAGAAGACCGACTTCTACACCTTCGTTGATAATTTTTCGAGTACGCTCGACATTGGTGGAGTGTTGGAGGGTGATCTTCATTCGCTTACCCCAGATGACAGGGTTTGTTGGGTAGAGCTTTGTTGCTTCATGTGCAGCTTTGAGAGATTCTGAAGGCGATGCTGAGGACAAGGAGAGTAACGTGTTAAGATGCAAGATGTGAAGAGAGGCGGTGCTGGAGGGAGGAACGAGCAGCTGCTGAAGGATTTGGACAAGATACAGCGCTAGCGCATCTTTAGAAGAAGGCACTTCAGAAATTTGGGCCTGGAGAAAATTGTAGAAGGAGGCGAGGAGTTCTGCAGCTGGGTACTGGGATAATGACGACTGGTATGATTCGATAACTTTTTGTAGCGCTAGAAGTTTTTCGGTCCCTTGGAGCTGTTTTGGTTTTGGCGGTGCGTCCTCCACCGATGGGGCCTCATTGATCTGGTCCTCTGGATTGAAGGGGAAATCAAGCAGGAACCGTTCAGCTAAGATGATTCTAGCAGCAGGCAATGTTGATTTCTCTAAGCTCGCATAGATGATGTCGAGGAGATCCTGTCGTAAGACGGTTGGGAATGACCGAATCATCTGGATCTCCGCTGCTGACAGGTCGACTTCTCTTCCCTTTCCTTCCTTGACGAGTGCCTTCCTGGCTTCTTCCAAGACGGTCTTGACGATAGCACCGGCCAAAATCTGTCTTCGACCAGCTTCACCACCGTTTTCATCGTCGCCGCCGTCTACTGAGCCTGCGACACCGAGAACGTCCCATCGACGACGCAGTCGCTCAATCCATATCAATTCCATCTTTAAATATTCGACCCATAACGAGATGGAGTGGGGGATAAGGCGGAGACCTCGTTGTAGGATCGTTCGTGAGGCTGAAGGTGACAAGTTGGTGTGAAGTTCAAAGGATGAGAGGAGGATGTACAAGCTGGCATTAGTTGGGTGGAGTGATAGAGCTCTGATATCAGGTTAACATACATCAGTGAACAATTCAATGAGAAAACTTGAACACAGACTTGCGCAACTATGACTTGTCTACTCACTGTGTCAAGACTCGACCTGCTTTTTTACCAGCGTTGAACCTTATACAGACGTTAAAGTACTCGATCCATAGCGAGACATCTCCCTTGAATTTTGAAGTTGCTCTGTGGAAGATGTGTAGGACTCGGCGAGTGATAGAGTAAGATGAAACAGTGTTTCGTGGAATTTGGGCAGAGGAGGATGTAGAGGCATGTTCTGATGACGACAAAAAGGGCAGGAATTTGTAAGTTCAAAGAAGAAAACTCAACAGACAACATCACTCACTCTGCTTCCTCTCTATTCTTCTCACTCTGAGTCTCTCGAGGTTGATTTCGTATTCGATGTACCTCAAGAAGTCTTGTTTCCTCGCAACCCTCCTAACCAAATTCCTTTCGTGTGTCGTCCTGGTCGATACAATAGCGCGAATTTCCTCCTACACAGGGCAAGACAAATGGAAGGAAAAGATCAGCAAAGTAGGATCAAAAATTGGTGGAAGCAAGGGAGGTCGCTGACTCTGTTGAACAATTTGAGCTCCTGCAGGTCCTTCAGCTCAGGGAGCATCTCCTCCAAGTAATGCTCAACCTTCTCCATCTTGAAGTATTCAAATTATACAGGGACAGCAGTTGAGGTTTTGAATGGGCGGTGAGGATTGGGTCGACTGGAGAGTGGGCAAAATTTCCAATGCGCCCGCTGATGAAACGCACAGAGATAACGCCACATCAACCGAGAGGACGAAATGACGAGAGGGTCGAAGGTCTCTCCCACATCGTCGACTTAAAACCATCTCCCCAGCAATGCAGAGATCTCTGGTCAGATATTCAGCCCAGGTAAAACATCACCACCCCTTCATATTGGTCCCCCTGTCGCTGATCCGCTGATGCTTCTATCTTACAGCTCTTCAACACGAGTCGACTCCAAAACAAGACGGTCCTCGTAACGGGAGCATCAAGTGGCATAGGTGCTGCCACCTCGTTGCTCTTTGCGAAGGTCAGCAACCAAATCGGTCCGTCGCCGTCTGTCGCTTGTGAACTCAATCTCGTCTCTTCTCCTGTTCAACGCAGGCCGGTGCTAACGTCATCTTGGCTGCTCGAAGGCTGCCAGAACTGGAAGCTGTGAAGAAGGTAGAATGATCTCTCTATCTGCTGCATTTCTTTGCTGTCCTTTCTTTTCCTATGGCGTCTTGCACATGCGAGTTAACCTCATCTCATCACCTCCTTCATCACCTAGGCATGTCTTGAAGTCAACTCTACTGGCAAATTCACGACCGTTCAGGTGGATATGTCGAGCAGATCATCGATAACTTCGTCCATAACCCCTCACCTTTCTACCGTCTCCATTCTCGTCAACAACGCCGGCCTGGTGAAAGGACTCGATAAAATTGGAGATATCATGGACGAAGATATTGATATCATGCTCAATACTAACGTAGTGGGACTCATTCACTTGACTCAGCTGGTCGTAAAAGGTGCGCCCGGATTACACATCCTTGCTTCTTTGGTGACGCTTGCAATCAGAGACACTTAAAGTGAATCTCCTTATTGCAGAGTTCAAGGCCAGGAATGATGGGCATGTTATCAACATAGGAAGCATAGCGGGACGAGAACCCTACGCCGGGGGTGCGGTAAGTAACTCGAAAACAGCAACGATCAACTTCGCTTTCGTCCAGCAACTGACAGTTCTTTTTTAATGTTTTCTCAGATATACTGTGCTTCTAAACATGCTGTCCGCTCATTTACGACCTCGTTGCTCAAGGAACTTGTTGACACCGAGTGAGTTCGCCCCCTGTTCTTTCATTGCCTCTTAACCAAAACTCGCGTCCATTGACCGCTTCCTGAAACAGCATTCGAGTCTCTGAAATTCAACCTGGAATGGTGGAAACGTCCTTCTCTCTCGTCCGATTTCGAGGGGAAGAATCACAAGCCAAAAAAGTGTACGAGGGGGTGGTGCCTCTGACAGGTGAAGATATCGCAGAGGAGATCGTCTGGGTAGCAATGAGACCTAAGCATGTGAATGTTGCTGAAGTCCTTGTGTTCCCCGTTCAGCAGGCTGCCGCTGGGATCGTTCATAGGAAGTGAGGATGGGCACAGGAGATGGAATACATTGTACGCCTCAGAAGCTCGACTAGCTAGCTGACTGGATCCTTCATCTGAATGACATCCTGTCACAAGCGAGACAAGAAAAACTTTTGATAGACACGGCCTCCGTAAACAACAAAGAAATCGCTGGCTCGCACAAACTGGTCGCGCGCGCGAAAAAGCGTCTGGTGAAAATTGATTTCTTTTCGAAACGCAACACTCGAAAAACACGACGCTCGTATCGACTGTCAATAGCAGAAAAGAAACTTCAAGCAAGTATGTCGATGAACGGGAGAAGAGGCATCCCCAAGCCAGCTTCCTCTGTTCGGCCCACAGCAGGTACCAAGCAGTTGGCAGAACCGGCAGGAGCCCTTCAGCCAACAATACTTACCAAACAGCCCAAGCAACCCGCCCCTTCAAGCAAATCATCTTTCAACACCAACACAGCTCAGTCAACAGCAACTGGGACCAAAAAGGATACAGTAGTAGCAGCAGCTGCAGAAGCAGAGGGCGTAAACATCAAAGTTGTCGTCCGTGTTCGAGGTCGAAGTCCCAAAGAAATCGCTGAGAATACACCTTCAATCGTAACAACCTCGCCTGAAGGATCATCCCTCTTTATTGAAACCTCATCAGCTGCAACCTCAGGTGGCGATCTCATCTCAAACTTGAACGGACCCATAGCGAGGGAGTATCAATTCGATAATGTTTTTGGGCCGGAGGCGGACCAAGAGCTGATTTTCAACGAGGTGGTGAAGGAGGCTCTTGATGAAGTGTTGATGGGATTTAACTGTTCAATCTTCTGCTATGGACAGGTGAGTAAACTACTCAGTTGTTTGGCTGGTTCGTTTGTTCGATATTCAGAGGTGTTGTTTACTGATTTCACCCTTGGTGGCGGGCTAGACTGGAACTGGTAAAACCCACACAATGCAGGGAGACCTCTCAGCAAACGTCATGGGTCGACCCAACGGTGAAGCCGGAATCCTCCCTCGAGTCCTTCATTCCCTCTTCTCCCAACTCGAGTCACCACTGTCTACAACCGAATACACCGTAAAGGCCTCCTTCCTCGAACTCTACAACGAAGAAATCAGAGACTTACTCAGTCCCAACGTAACAAATGAGACAGGCGGACTGAAGGTCTTTGAAGATCTCAAAGCCGGAAAAGGTTGCGTCGTCGTCCAGGGTTTGGAAGAGTCTATCTTGCCAGACGCCAAAGCTGGGTTGGAAATTCTCAGGCAGGGGAGTCAGAGAAGAGAAGTCGGAGCTACCAACATGAACTCCCAGTCGTCAAGGTCGCATTCAGTATTCTCAATCACCGTTCACATCAAAGACTCCGCCGGTGGCTCCACGGAGGACTCTCTTCGCGTTGGGAAATTCAACCTTATCGATTTAGCTGGATCCGAGAACATTGGAAAATCCGGAGCTGAAAAAGGTAGAGCGCGTGAAGCAGGAATGATCAATCAGTCGCTGTTGACGTTGGGCAGGGTCATCAATGCTCTGGTTGAAAAGGAAAAACACATTCCATATAGGTAAGTGGTTTTCTATCTTCTCCTATGTTGAGTTGTTGTTATGCTTGACTAATACTGCATTCTTTCAGAGAGTCCAAGCTCACTCGTCTTTTGCAAGATTCGCTCGGCGGGAAAACGAAAACTCGCATCATTGCAACCATTTCACCGGCCAGAAACAGTATGGAAGAAACGCAGTCCACTCTTGATTATGCTGCAAGAGCTGGAAACATCACCAACAAGCCGGAGCTAAACTTGAAGCTTACCAAGAGCGCCCTCATCAAGGAATACGTCAATGAAATCAATCGCTTGAAGGCTGACATCCACGTGAGCTTGTTCCTAGATTCGTGAGGTTAGACCGAATCTAAACATCTTTGTCTTTATTCTATCTACGTTGGTTGCAGGCGGCAAGAGAAAAAAACGGAATCACGGTCTCTCAAGAAACATGGGCCGAACTTCAACTCGAGAAGGACTTACATCGAACCAAAATCGACGAAGCAATTTCGCGCGAGAAGGCTTTGAACACTCAAATGCAGAAATTGAAGGCCGATTTGGATGAATCTATGACTCTTATACTACAAAAGGAAGGTGAAGTCGCGTTGTCAAAGGTTGAACTTCAAGCGGCGGTGGATGCGTTGATCGAGAAGGAAAACCACCTACAAGCTGTGAAGGCTGTTGCAGATGAGAGCGTTAGCGACGTCGCTGGACTGTTCAAGAAAATTAGTGAGTTGATCCGGCGTATTTTCCGTTGGTAGAGCAATTGGCTGATTCTGGCGTATGGCGTGCTCTTCATCAGCTCGAAAGGAAAGCCTTCTGCTTACCAATAAGGAAGCGGTGAAATCTCACGGCAACTTCGTTGAACAGGGAGCGGCGTCCCTAGCAGCCACTTTACATCAGTTCAGGTCTGATCAAGACGGAATTCATACCAGTCTCATGAAACTCATTACACAGCAACAGAGAACATCGACTGCTGTATGTTAACGTTACTATCCTCTCTTCGCAACCCACTTCTCACGTTCCTGTTCGTTCCCAGTCGCTGGATGATGGCGTCAGCAAACTAGACTCGGCAGCAGCCGTACTGGCACAGAGCTTAACGGGTCTTCAAGGTGTCTGGGAAACCTCATCCAAAAGCTGGTCTACCTGGGCATTAGAAGTAGAACAGGCTGGTGCCGACATTGCATCAACACTAGACCAAGCTGCTGAACTCACAACGCAGAACCTGGAGAATGGTGTTAATACTGTCCTTTTGACAGTACAAGCAAATCTAGCGATGGTATGTACTCGTTATAGTGCTTTGATCGTCCAGATCCTGGTGGTTGACATGGAATGCTAATCTAACCATCTGTCTTACTCTTTGACTCTAGCTCGCCGAAATCTCACAATCTTTCGATTCCAAGACAACTGAATTTTCGGATCAAGTTCTGTCAATATCTCAGTCTCAGAAAGCATCGCTTACATCATTCCGACAACAAGTTCTCAAAATAGCTTTGGAGGAATCTCAACGTCAATCCAAGGCTCTCAAGATCAACACAACTCTGGAGACGACTCGTTCGGCTGGTCTGCAACAACAACTGAGCTTTATTGAAAAACAGCGCCAGATGCACGTAAGTGCTTTGAAGCAGCTTGAAGATCAAGAGTCTTTGATTAGAGCCGAAGCCGACAAGCTGGAGCGTGAGTTCTCGGAGATGAACACAGTTGAGAATCTCAGATGCGAAGCAATGCGGTCCATGTCTGAGATGGCTAACAATTATCTGAGAGTACTTGAGGATGGACTTAGCAGCCTTGCTGGAAGCTCAAAGCATTCCTTAGATACTGTGGAAGCAGTTAGTCAACGGACATTAGAGGTAAGATATTGATTTGAGTCTGTTTGCCTTGCTCGTTTCTAACTCTTTCGAGTGTAGGCACGCGGCTTAGTTTCGAAATCAGTGGCTTCTGAGCTCCAAGCATTCCAAAATAAATTCGCTGCTAGCTGTGACAAAGATATGGCTCTAGTGAATACGCGGATCGAGCGTATTCAATCTATCACTTCGGAAGGTGAGCCACAAATCTCTACCTCAGTTCAGGTAAAATCAACTGACCTCTTCACTATTTATCACTCAAAGCTGCTACCCAAAACACTGATCTGTCCCATATCTACGGAGAATGTGTTGACTCGGTTCAATCGGATGTCAAGGCGTCGCTCAAAGATGTGCGACAGTCCATCATCTCCACATCTTCCGACCTATCATCTTTCTACGCCTCTTCTTTATCTTCCGTGAGTATTATGTCAAGGCTTGATTTGGTATAGCTTTTAAACATATTTTCTTTCTACCAGGTCTCTGCTTCAACTTCCTCAGTGCAGACCGCCATGGAATCCTCAGCTTCAAATGTGACGGCACTCATTTCCTCCTATCAATCTTTTGCTCAAAATGGTATTCAAGACTACGTTAAAACAGGGTCGACACCGCTCAAACGAACTTGGAAATATCCTGTTGGTATTCCAGCCCCTATAAATGCTGAAGGGAAAGACCTGTTCGTGGAACTCACCGAGTCAATGTCTACATCCTCGTTGACCACCTCACCCAACAGCGTCAGCAGTGTGAGTCGACCAGAGAGTATATCTTCGATGGCGGATGATGAACTTCAAGAGACAAAAAAATATCAAATACCCCTTCAAGATGAGAACACGCAACCTGAACGAATTCTCCAGCGCACTAACTCGTTCTCAAAGTTGAACAGCTCGACTAAGAAGATGAAACCGATCCTGGAGTCTTCCGTTGGGCGAGCCAAAGAAGGCGTTGCGTTGAGTGAGCATGCCTCAAATATCCCCCTGAATAGAAGTCTTTCGAGTAGAGCAGGTGGTGGAGGTGGAAGGAAAAAGGTTTAGACTGAAGTTGTTGTGGGCGTCGCTTTACAATACGTCTGTGCTCGATTGTCATCTACGAGTCACATTGTTGATCAAGAGTAGCAGGTACAGATCATAGCTGTAATAGATGAGTTCTCTACATAGTAATATTATATTTGTGTACTCTTGTTCGACATCCGCATAGTTACCCATAACTTGATACCATTTTGTACCGTACCTAGTCTTGCAGAGCGCATCCTGTTTCGGCTTGAAATCGTACATTAAAAAAACCTTCCTGACCTAGTCCTTCTTCAATTCCTTCCTGACCAACAAAATCTTCGTCTCTTTTCCACCAACTGTACCTAAACTTTCAAGGACCTCGACACCCGGCGCACTATCCAGACCACCAAGAGCAGCTTCACCAGCTTCAACAGTAATGACAACAAACATTTCTAGTCCATCGCCAACCTCAATGTGTCGTTCGGTTGCCGAGGTGAAGGTGTCGGTGACAAGAGCGAGAACTTTAGTGAGCGGCAACATCCCTGGAACTGGTGGAACGACACCTTCTGGGTATGTCTGGTTACGGTAGTAGACCTGAATGGAAGGAGATACCATCAGCACCAAGGAACATGTCGGAACATGTCGGCTAAGAAAAATGGCGTACCTGATTATCCAGGAAGGGTTGAATAAGAGATTGAGCAGCACCAGCCGCCCTACAGAATTCTCTCTCATACGATCCAACGGGGTCAAAGGAGTAAACAGCGCCGGAACCTACAGCAGCATGAGCAGTATAGAAAAAAGACCACCTGTCAATAAGCAGCATAGGTAATTGCCCAAGCCAAGCTTTCCACCGGCATCATTAATAATTAGTCAACTTACCATCAGTCTCATCAATACCACCGAGGATGGCGTAGCAATAGTATGGGAAGAATCGTTTTCCATAGAGAAGGGATTGTATGAGACGAGCGATCGATTTTATTGGCATCTGCTTGTTGTGTTCATGCGTGTACCACTGGAGAAAGACGATAGAAATAGATCTCTTTAGGGAAAGGGCAAGGAACAGCTGTAATGACGGTGTTGGTTTACCTCTAGTCGCTGTTTGATTCTCTTATACAAGGCCTTTCCATCTGCTGCGAATCCGTTCAGTGCCAATACCGCCGTATCCGTCCTAAATTACCATGACAAGCCATTAAAGTCAATCTGTTACTGCCCTTTGGAAAGATGGTCAAGGTTCAGAAAAGAACACTCACAGTCTGAAGACCTTTGGACAGTATCTCGTCTGAATGGAATATCCTGTACTCTGTCTGGTGTCACCAGCGACGACTGTGAAGTTGGGCCCAGCAATAGCTAGAATCTGGAGACAGTCATGTTTGGTGAGGAGAAGTAGAAACTCGAGTCAGCCGTAGGCACGAAAGGGAGAACAGAGATTAATAACGGATGAAGACGTACTGTTCCACCATTCTGGTCGTATGGATCAAATCGAGACATCGTGTAGATAAATCCTAGTAATGAACCTGTTGAGGGATGTGAAGATTTGCTGGCTGAGAAGAATTGGGTCGAAATCGAGATGTTGAGTATGGGTGGGCTGCGAAAGCTCCAGCGAATCTCGAGGTTGCCAGGCGCGAGGGATTTTGAGGAAGATTTCCTTTGTATTTTTTGCACTCTGAAGGAAACACTCTATGGGGCAGAAACTTGGAATCTCGGATATTTCCTGTTTTCGATTTGCAATCTAGATCTGCAACTAAGCAGTTAGAGGTCAGCGTTGAACTACCATGCTCATTATCAGCTGTCGGTTTCTCATTCCGCTGTGCATTCTTTGTATTGTTTCACTTGGGATCTATTCCGAAGGGGAAGGGGAAAAGAGAGAGTGGTTCTTCTGGCCTCGTAGACAGAATTTCATAGCAGTAGTGCTTGCGCAACAACCAGATCAAATCGAAGCGTAACCTAAGCCCAAAGTTCGAGCTACAACGGATGCTATTCATTCGGTCCAAGCAGTACACTATGGTGAAGAATAGGAACAGAGGAAAGAAACAAAAGTGATAGAGTCACCATCCCAGCTCAGCGATACACACAAATCAACCAGAGCAGGCTTACTTCGATTTCGATATCCGTGTTGAATGGCAAGGACTTGACAGCAACTAATGTAGGACAGAAGAATGATGAATTTAAAGCCAGTTAATGATTCCGAAGCAATGAACGATCAACGCAATGTTCATGGGATGTCGATGACCGATGACATACCACAAGTTCTGGCAGGCATGGGTTTAGGCATAACCTCAGCATACGCTACAACAGTTGGAATAGTAAGCAAATAATCTGTTGGGTAGAAATATTTTCTAGTTACCTTCGTTGATAGCTTCGAAATTGGCAAAATCTGTCATGCTGCGGTTATAAGCATATATTCTATTGGATTCTCGAAGTCTGCCAGAAACATACCAGTGATGAAAAGGTTCACCTTCAAGATATGCTGTAAATCTGAACCCGCGGCTAGAAGGATATTTTCAATGTTCTTGATAGCTTGCTCTGGATGCGGCGGACCAGAGGGGCGAATACCTTTGAGTTTGTTTTGGACTTCAAAGGCTCACCAGGGAACTGACTGACTTGTTCTAGCTCTGATGTCTCCCTCTACCATGACTCCAAACTCCTTCGTCATTCCAATTTGACCTGGAAAAGGGAAACAAACATGAGCTGAAGCGTGATAAACTTGACTGGGTCAAACCCCTTCTTACCTGAGACGTAGACCATGTTTCCTGTAATGAAGCAATTTTTGTGAGATGTAACAACAGACGGTAGTACAAGACAGGCAGCCTACCAGCTCTAATGGCCTGGGCTGGTTTAAGCCAGCACGAAACGGTGCGTCTAATCAGTTGACTTCTGATCCAGCTTCAAGGTTCAAAGCGCTCACAGAACACTGGCATCGGCTTGTGAGCCTCAGTCGTGAAGATTTCCTCCTTTTTGAAAGGTGGTAGAGATGACATCCGAGAATCTGGATTTGAAACTCCTGTGCATGCCAAACGGTTATCAGACGTTCTGATATATATGTATACATGTAAATATAAAGAGGCACACTAACCAAATATTGATCCGAGGTGTTGATGAAGTGATGAAAGATGACGGGTACTTCCGAAGCAAATGGCAGTTGCGTGCGTGGCTGTCCGCACCGCGCGACTGGTTAGAACAAGCCACAAGAGATCAACACCAGAAGTTCTCACTCGAAAAGTCTGTTTTGGCGAATTCTCTCAGTTCAGCAGTTCAGCAGTTCCTTGCGTGTGACAATATTAAATTAGGTCGAGACCCATATCGATATTATCGCGTGGGTTTGAAAGACCCATTTTGGGGGCAGCTTACTTCTTTTCTACAAACTCGTATCCACCAAGTCTATCCTTCACGTAGAAGTCCAACTCTGCCAACTCGCTCTCACCTGTGCCTTCTAGCGACGTAGACAACCCGACCTTGATTTCATCTCCGTCAACCACTTGACCGACTCCTGAGGGAGTGCCTGTCAGTATCAAATCTCCTGACTATGAGAATAACCAGAATAAGTTGAGGGTAGCCAGAAGACAGGCCGAGGAGAAAGACGGCGAGAGTAGGCGAAGGTGTAGATCACAGGTTTCAGTATGATTGGCAGTCAGCAATAAGATGAACAAACTTACATTGAGAGTCATGATAGAAGTCACGTGTTCAATTAGCGTGGGTACATCAAAGATCATATGTGACGTGACACCGTTTTGTTTGAATGAATCATTGACCTGAGCGAACGACCGACGCAACCTTCAAGTCAGATGCGAAACGGCTTGTACTGGAAGCAGCAGCGCCAGGAAACTAACGGACCTTCAACCAGATTCCAAGATTTCCTGGTTCTGGAATTTTTTCTTTGGGGATGAAGTCACTGTTGGTGGGCAGTCAGACAAAAAGGAAAATCAGTAGGAAGAAAGGTCCATTTTGAAGTTACTCCTCCGTAGAAAATAAAGGTTGGATAAATCGGATCTACGCTCACCCAATTGGAAGGAAAGTGTCCATTCCCTTTGCTGCCGACCAAGGTAGACCTTTACCTTTGACCTGATCTTGTATATTTCGGGCCGTCATGTCGATACAGAGAGCTGAAGAAGGATGATTTCAATAGAAAGGTGCTTGATCAGTTTTCATTCAGTCTTATTTGACTCTTCTTCTTCTATGGGGCAGTGTATTGAAGTGGGGGGAGACGGCACTAGGAAGGGAGGGGAATGAACGAGAGGTACTAACCATATCCAGCGACGTGGTCCATTGCAGATTCCTTCTTTACATTTTTAGCCTCTGAACCAATCACGACAGCCAGTTCAACCTCAAAATGGGCCTTGACACCCTTTGGGATCTCTATCGTGCCCTTGTTGGCTAAAAACGAGCTCGGGGGTTTGAGGAAGAAGAATGGCTCTTTCGGGACAGCGTTACCAAGCTCCTTTGCGTGGGCCACATAGTTCCTGCCTGGTAGGGAGGATAATTGAGCCAGATACAGCATTAGAGAGTGGAGG
>MVAQ01000055.1:0-103374 GCA_014825775.1 Krasilnikovozyma curviuscula
GTTCTTGAGGAGGTCGTGTGCGGAAGCCTCAATGGGGGCCACGGTGCTGGCCAACACGGCGAGGAGGATCGTCGACTGTAACAGACGTGACATCTTGGTTGATCTTTGACCAGTTGTGACTGAAAGTCTTCTATGGGACGGAGGAAAGCTGGAAGAAGCTGGGAAGACTTTATTTCTTCAGTTCTAGCTTAAGCCCTCGAGGACTGGCGGTTGTTTTGCAAGGGAAGATTTATGGTTTGAGAAGGGAAAAACGAGTGACTAGTCGAGCTGATATGGGTGCAGGACTCCCTCCGAACACCCAATATGGCCTAGCAGAGAAACAGAAAGAAAAGAGGAGCACAGATGAAAAACGAAATGGAAGATAGGGGCAAAGGCAGGCACGCCGTCCTGCGAACATTGAC
Source organism: Krasilnikovozyma curviuscula (assembly GCA_014825775.1). Lineage (NCBI taxonomy): Eukaryota > Fungi > Basidiomycota > Tremellomycetes > Cystofilobasidiales > Mrakiaceae > Krasilnikovozyma > Krasilnikovozyma curviuscula. The sequence continues at coordinate 402 of MVAQ01000055.1, forward strand.
CGCGACAAAGTTGGATGAGCCGCCACTATCATCGTATTGTTCGTGATCAGATTGAGGCAAACCCTACTCTGTTGCCTGGAAGATGTGTATTTGACTACTATAATAACTGGGCCACCTTGTATACTGTAGCTATCATCTTAGAATTTCAAGTGATTCAATGCTTGAGATATATATAAAAAATGGTACACAAACGTTTGTTCCATTAGGTTTGGTGCAGCAAATCTGGCTATTCCTGTGAAAATGAATGAGTGATCCATAAACAAAGACAGATTGCTGAGAGGGTTTTATGTAATTAACTCACCTTCCCCGTCCCAACAGATAGTTCATTTCAAATCAGCTTGCGCCTATCGCTTGTGCCTGCTGCCCTCCTCTTCCTTCACACATCCTAACCCCTCTTCTTCTGTTTTCCTCATCTTGTCAATCTTCGCAAGTAAGTATCCATGTCTTCTCCCTGCCCTTTCTAAGGTATCATATCCTCACGCCAATCTTGAAATCGTACCACACCGCGCACCTAACCAACCTCGCATCGCCTCCCTCCTCTTCACGCTGGCTATTCTTTACGTCGCCCAGCTTTTCACTCTCCAAATATGGTTGTCAATGTCAAATCCATCTGTTGTGTCGGTGCTGGATATGTTGGTACGTTCAACAATACTTTTCCTGGTTCCGCTCTTACAGTTCTGATTCATCCCTTGCCTCTTTGCCAATGTCCCATCTTCTTCCTGCAGGTGGTCCAACCTGTGCTGTCATCGCTCTCAAGTGTCCCAAATGTATGCTCTCTGATTAGGTCTTCTGGTAGCAGTACACTCCTCGTTCTGAGATCTCACCGTTTGTGCTGGTTTCATCTTTGAACCGAACAATCTATTCGTGCTCCCCGCTCCAACAGCAAAGTTACAATCGTCGACTTGAAGCAAGTATTATACTCTTCATGAGATTTGTGACTGCTGTCTTTCTCTATCTGACTGACTGGAATCAAATTCTAACCCACTCAGCGAGCAGAGAATTGCTGCGTGGAACAGTCCTAACTTTGAGCTTCCAATCTACGAGCCTGGCCTCGAGGACGTCATTAGAGCCTGTAGAGGAAAGAATCTGTTCTTCTCCACCAGCGTCGATGAAGCTATCGAAGAAGCTGATCTTATCTTTGTCGTACGTTCACAACACTAATTTGACGAACACCACACATCTAACTCGGCTGCGTTTTTATAGTCCGTCAACACTCCAACCAAGAAGTCTGGTACGTCAATTCGGTATTTGATACCCCACATCTCTGTGAGTGATACAACTGACGTATTCGTTTTATAATCAGGTGTTGGTGCTGGCTACGCTGCTGATCTCAAGTGAGTTAACACCACCGTTCCTTCCCCAAGCCTTTCTTTTCAGACTCTCAAACCTATACCTTTTTCTCCCTTTCTTCAGCTACATCGAATTGGCCACCCGACAAATCGCTCGCGTTGCTACCAAATCCAAGATCGTCGTCGAGAAGTCAACCGTGCCATGCAGAACTGCAGAGTCTATGAGAACCATCTTAGACGCCAACGCCAAGCCAGGATGCAGGTTCGACATCCTGTCCAACCCCGAGTTCTTGGCTGAAGGAACCGCCATCACAGATCTCTTCGCGCCAGATCGTGTCTTGATTGGATCCCTCCAGACTCCGGAGGGGTTGGCTGCCTGCGAAGCCCTTTCTTCAGTTTACACCAACTGGGTTCCGTCAGTTGTCTCGTTTTTGTTTTTTTGCTTCTTTGTTTCTGCCTTTACAGTAGACTAATCATTTGTGGCGTTCTTTGCATTAACAGGAAGGAAAGAGTCCTGACCGTCGGTCTCTGGTCCTCTGAGCTCTCCAAGCTCGCCGCTAATGCCATGCTTGCTCAAGTGAGATACTTAATATCTCCTTTTGTTGAATGATACGACTGACATAGACTTCTGTATCAACCACGTCAGAGAATCTCCTCCATCAACGCCCTATCTGCCGTCTGTGAAGCGACCGGCGCCAACATCGACGAGCTTGCGTACGCCGTCGGAAAGGACTCCCGTATTGGCCCAAAGTTCCTAAAGGCGTCCGTTGGCTTTGGCGGCTCTTGTTTTCAGAAAGTGGGTGTACTCGTTGCTTTGTGAAGTCTGAACAACGCTCACTCTGTGCCCGTGGTCTCTGCACCTCTGTCTCTGTACCTTTTTTCAAAGGATATCTTGAACCTGGTTTACCTTTCTGAGACATTGCATTTGCCAGAAGTTGCGAAGTACTGGTGAGTATCGTGAGCTGTGATCAGAAGTGCCCTAATCAAGCGCTAGAGCAAGACGAAATTCAAGGACTGATCTGGAAATCTGCGCTTTCAGGCGGGCTGTTGTTGAGATGAACGAATATCAAAAGGTCTTGTCCAATCTAGCCAATGCCATGGGCTCAATACTGACTTGAGTTTTTCTTTCTTTTGACGCACCTTCGCTGACACAGTTGAGATTCTCCAAGAACATCGTCCAAACTCTTTTCTCAACCGTCACCAACAAGAAGCTTGCTGTTCTTGGATTCGCCTTCAAGAAAGACACTGGTGACACCAGAGAATCTGCTTCCATCACCCTCATCAAGAACTTCATAGCCGAATCAGCCAACGTCGCCGTCTTCGACCCAGAGGTATCGGAGTCTCAGATCTGGTATGATCTCACCGAGGGAAAGACTGAGGCAGAGATAGCTTTCATAAAAAAGAAGGTTACTATCTGCAAGAGCGAGATGGAGGCTTGCAAGGATTCCGGTGAGTGGCGATCACAGCCATTTAGCACGGCGTTGGAATCACAGAGTGACGGGCTGAGGGCTGACCTTCTATCTTTTTCTTCTATTATACACTTTTAGCTGCTGTCATCATTGCTGTAAGTCTGGTGTCTGTCGCTATGACAGGCTGCTGATGAAACTGACCGTCTGTCTCTTCGCTTCCAGACCGAGTGGACGCAGTTCTCGACGCTTGACTGGCAAACAATTTACGACAATATGTCAAAGCCTGCTTTTGTTTTTGATGGGCGTTTGATTCTTCCAAAACCAGGTCCGTTACTCTCTGAACTTTTGGACTTTTCCCCCGGGGCATCGTTGCGCGTCTTGATGTTTGGTCACTAATCACTTCATCTCTTCACTACAGTCCTTCAAAAGATTGGGTTTGAAGTTCACAGCATAGGTTCTGGCCCTTTCTAAAAGGTTCTCCGCGCCTCCCACCTGTACTGTCTAGTGCGGTGTTTCCTTCTTCTAGCTCGATAAACAGCCCATGACTATGCATATCAATCTTCTGAACCTCTTTTTAGGGGTAAACCCACTATTGCAATGTTGCTGCTATCGGAGGGAGAGAGCGAGCATTCTCAGAGCAAGTGTGCGCCATTCAGAAACGATAAAGCGATTGCAATAACACACTCTGAAGGCAATATGGCGGAGCTGAAGTATAATCACTAGCCTCTGGCCTGGATAGACATTCAGCTATAGGAGTACTCAGCTATAGGGGTACTTGACAAAGCGAAGGCATGAAGTCACACTAATCTTTGCGCTTGTCGGAGTCCGAGATGCAGAAAATTTGCCACACCTCGCACCTCCATCTCACAGGACTCCAAATAAAAGACGATCTCGGGCCTCATCATCGTTTCCTCTCATACACGAACGGCGCACACCCATTTTATTCCCATCTTACCAATCGCATACAATGACGCTTCCAAAAACCTATAAGGCTGCTGTGATCCCAAAGGTTAGTAGCCATGTTAGGATCTCAAATGAAGCCTGCCCACTAACCCATTTCTAATTGCATCCGTCACACCACGCAGGGAGGAGGAGACTTCCAAATCAGGGATATTGAGCTCAAAGAGCCTGCTGAGGGTCAAGTTTTGGTCAAGGTACTCGCTTGTGGTATGTAAAGTGGGCTCGTCACTGTGAAACCTTCGTGTCGAGAAGCTAATTTAGTTCTTCATATTTCTTAGGTGTTTGCAGATCAGATGATCTCGTCAAGGCAAGTTGCACTTCTTAGATTTTCTTGAGTTGATGGCTGGATGTTGGCAAAAGTTACTACTCATAACCAAACGCCGAGCGCTGACATCATCGTCTCGCATTTCTTGTGCTGCTTCCTTCGATTAGCACGCTGCTATGCCACTGCCGGATAGAATCCCTGGCCATGAAATCGTAGGAACAGTTGCTGCAATTCCAGCCTCAGAGAAGTTCTGGAAAGTTGGCCAGAGAGTCGGGTAAATTGATTCTTCACTTAAGCCTTAGAATTCAAGACTCACGAGCGGGTTTCTGTATCTTCTAAAGTGGTGGATGGCATGGTGGACATGATTTAACCGTAAGTATGATTTTGAACTTTTTCTTAATCAACCAGTGCCTCATCTCGCTTCTCTCTTATAGTGCAAGTCGTGCAAGAAAGGTGACTTTGTCACTTGCTCGAACGAGGCTATCAACGGAATTACCCAAGATGGTGGTTGTGAGCACGATCCCATTGTTTTTCAGGTTTCGATACGTTGCCTGACATGAAATTGATGTCAACTTCAGATGCCGAGTACGCCCTCCTCAGAACTGAGGCTGTTGTTGCTCTCCCAGAGAACTCAGATCCTGCTGAAGTTGCTCCTCAGCTGTGTGCAGGTAAGCAGCTTGCTTCCAACCTCCGAGCGGGGCTACATGTTGCGAGAGCGTTCAACAGCTGGCCAATCTGCACTTGCTTCATCTATCTCTCTACTGACTCGCCTTCCCCCAGGTGTCACTGTCTTCAACTCTTTGAGACATATGGGAATTCTTCCTGGTGAAATTGTCGCAGTGCAAGGGTAATTAACTTCGTTCAATACAGCTACATCTGCATCTCTGACATATCTGGTCTCCTTCAACCCTCTTTCAACACAGAATTGGCGGCTTGGGACATTTAGCAATCCAATACGCTTCCAAGATGGGTTACAATGTCGTTGCTATCTCTGGGTCTGCCAGTAAGCAGAAATTGGCAACTGACTTGGGGGCTCACTCCTACATCGATGGGTCTAAAGTCAACCCAGCAGAAGAACTCCAGAAGATGGGAGGGGCTGCTTGTTTGATTCTCACCGGTGGCGGAAACCCCGCTGAGTTGATCAAGGGTCTCGGTGTGGATGGTGTTCTTCTGACGCTCGCTGGTGAGTTGCACAATTCTCTTCTCTACTCTTGACAAGACAATAGGACTGGTCTCACTTGCGTTTTTATTTCACCAATAGTTGGTACACAAATCAACTTCAATTCGCTTGATATCATCCAAAAGAGAATTCGAGTTCAAGGCTGGCCTAGTGGAACCGCCAAGGATAGTGAAGAGACCGTTGAATTCGCCGAACACTCTGGCGTCAAGTGCTTTGTCCAGAAATTCCCACTTTCCAAAGTTGAAGAGGCGTACGCTGCGATGGACAAAAATACAGCCAGATTCCGTAGCGTCTTGGTCATGGAGTAATGCACAAGCTTGAAGTGAATACTGCCTATTTTCCAAGTATCTTAACGGCTGTTTAACCTATAGTATCAGAGTTGATGAAAATACATGTATGATGTAACTGATATAAATGTGAATGCCAAATGAACCGACGTTTACGCTAGTGTAACAGGCGCTTCTGACGCAACAGCAGCAATAGCAGCTGACGTTTGAGAAACTTCCTTCTTCTTCGCCTCAAATTCAGCTTTCATCTTGAAGTAATCTGGAAACCCAAGAACTAGGTAAGGTCAAAAGCTGTGTTGAGATGGTGGAAAGAGCTGTAGGCTTGCCTGAATGTAATCCACATTCCGTCTTGTTACCCCTTCCTGCCCACCTTCCTGCTCTTTCATCACCATCAGTTGCACTATTATCCTTTGAAGCTGACGGGGCAGCGGTGGAGTGCCAGTCCCCGATTGATTTGTAGCCCTGACCTAAAAGCGCGTTTGTTGGAACCCCCCTACAGATGACGTACAGGTGGTCAGTGACATGAACAAATTATCCAAATACAGATCAGGAGGCTCACTCTGCATCTACATAATCTTTCACTTCTTTAAAAGTCCAATCAGCCAGTGGATTGATTTTGACTAACCCCGTCTCGTCAACCTCGACAATCTTTAAGCTGCCTCTCTCAGCACCTTGAGACTTCCTTCGACCAGTTAGCACGGCTTTGACTCCTAACTCCTCGTACGCTCGATGTCCAGGCTCGACCTTGACCACATAATCATATGTCGCCTCATCCGTTTCCCAAAGTTTGTCACCGTACAATGCTTCAAAGTCAGCGACGGTATTACAGTCGTATGGCTTATAGATGTGAATCGGCGCTGAGTACTTTATCGACGCTTCGTTTGCGAGGTCCAGTGTCGACGGGAAGTGGTAGAGGGTGTCGAGGAAGATTAACGGAACCAGGTGGGGCACTGAGCGTTCCTTAGAGATTTTCGAAATCATATCGAGAGTCACCAATCCAGTTCTGATTTTGGTTCCCAAAATGGAGAGATAATGTAAGAATGGCAGCGATTGGACGTCGTGCGTAAAGAGTTAGTCAGCATCAAGGCACCCCGCAACGCCAGTCAGTAGGGAACGCTACACACAAACCAAAAGCTGTCGTCTGCCATAAGTCGCCTCGAGGGATAGAGTCCACAGCCCATTCAAGAACTTCTTTTGGTGATTTCCCGGTGAGCGAGGCGTTGATTTCGTCGAGCTGGGCCGGAGAGAACAAAGGCTGGGATCGTGCTGCTGTCATGGTAGATGGTGTTGGTGGATATAGAGCTTTTGATTATCCAATGCCTATTAGGACTGTTGGAGTTGGGAGAGAACCACAGTTAGTAAGATTACTGAGCACAAAATGATGTGCTCGAGCCACCAGTTATTCCAAAAAATGAAAACAATGCTGTCAAACAGTTCGTTTTGCACCTGAACATTATATAAAACCATTGCAGTTTCAGCTGACAAACATCAGTTCTATCAGAGTCAAGTCTGCTGGTTGCTGCATTCGTATGCGGCGTCGATGGTTTGACTGCAATTCTTTTTGCCAACGGTCACTTTGCCCTTACCAGCGACCTAGCTGAAACAGTACACCCACCCTTCCCTTTGAATCCATTCCGTCTGGATTGTGGGATGAAGTTATCATGTTGAAACACCCTTTCTTCTGTCAAATCACGAGAACGGCGACTAAGCCCTCAATTCCGTCCACTTCAGCAGCCCTTCCAACTCTTTCTCGGAAGTCCTCCAGTTTCTCGTCGGCAGTACCTCCTAAACCAACTGGGTCTGTACCCGGATACAACGAAGATTCTCCTGGTACTTCGCCAGCGATAACGAGTTAGTAAGAAGATGAAACGCCGTGTGGACGCTGATGGAGCTGACTGTCATTGTTTTGGATTGTCACAGAAGGTCCGATAGCTCAGTATAACTCGCTGGTCCATTTAGGTACCTTGCGAGATGACCCTTTCCAACGAAGCATTGTTCGCAAACTCCAAAAGTTGCATGACCAGCTGGAACAGTATCACCCTCCTGATGTGCCGGAACAAGTGCAACGTGCTCCTTCAGGGCTGTCTGTGAGCTAGTTTCCATATGCTTTAGGTCGGCGAGCAGTAAAACGTGACGAACTAACAGCCTGCTTGCAATGCAGTTTTCCCGCCTATTCTCTTCAACTCCGAAAAGTCCCCCAACCCATGCAGCTCCCATAATACCGGAAGGAACCCCAAAGGGACTGTACCTGTACGGTTCAGTAGGAACTGGTAAATCCATGCTGATGGACCTCTTTTACCACGCACTACCACCCCACCTGCACGATTGCCGGAGACGAATCCATTTTCATGCGTTCATGATCGATGTGCACAAACGAAATCATGCTTATAAAGTCAAGTTTAAGAAGAGTGAAGATAGAATGCCTGAGGTAGCTAGGGATCTGGCTAGAGAAGCTAGAATATTGTGTTTTGACGAGTTTCAGGTGAGAGTTGACGACAACGATGACTGCGACCGATAAGAAGGCTAATGAAGACTTTCTGCAACACAATCTAGGTTACTGACATCACTGATGCTATGATTTTGAGGGGCCTGCTAGAAAAGTTGATGGCGTACGGCGTAGTTTGTATCATGACCTCCAAGTAAGTAGCATCAGTTGCCTTGGTCCCCTCATCCCTTTCCATTCACTCTGATTAAGCTGACTTCTTTGTTCCCTTTCTTATTCTAGTCGACATCCAGATGAGCTATATAAAGGGGGACTTCAACGAGAATCTTTTATTCCATGTATAGAGCTGATAAAAGAGAGGTTCGAGGTGACTGACCTGGACGGAGAAACAGGTGAGTCTTGTTGAAGCTCAGCTTTTGCTCAGACATTCAATTTTCTGCACTTGAACATTTTTTAGACTACCGCCGAGTATCCCGTCCCACTTCTAAAGTTTACTATTCAACTCACGACAAGTCGGATCTTCAAGCATACCAGAAGGCTTTTGACTCCTTTGTGGGAGAAGATACAGTCTACACCAACAAGAAGCTAGAAATCTGGGGTCGAAACCTGAACGTTCCGGAGAGCACCGACAAAGTCGCCAAGTTCAAGTTTGAAGATATCTGTGGTAAACCAGTGGGAGCTGCAGACTACTTGGAAATCACCAAGAAGTGGCCAATAGTCTTTGTGCAAGATGTCCCTAAGATGAACTTAGACTCAAAGGATAGAGTGAGTTGCAGTCACTCTGAACCCTAATGTTTTCGCTGCTTAGTAACTTTTCTTAAAAACATCAGGCTAGGAGATTCATCACATTCATTGATGCGTGCTACGAATCTCAAACAAAGCTGTACATCTCTTCAGATGGCCCAATTTTCCAAGTCTTCTCTGGTTCTAGCGACCAGAAAGTGCTGGATATTCCACACTCGGCTCTTGGAGGTCAGTTTTCACTCCTTCTCTTCATCTGAATTATATTTGGTGCTGTTTCTAATCGGTGGAGTGCTCTTTATTTCCAATCTATACAGTTTTGGATGACTTAGGAGTTGATACGAAGAAGACGGGAAACAGCACGCTGTTCAATGGGGAAGAAGAGGTCTTTGCCTGGGCTAGATGCGTCAGTAGGTTGACGGAAATGGGCAGTAAAAAATGGGTAGATGCGCCCATCAGCTAGACGTCAGCAGGAGCAGTAGGGACTAACAAAGACGAGATGGACTTGTGTGTGGCACGCTCTCATCGAGAGGAGCAAACTTTCATCCCCTTTTTTGTGGGTCAACAAGAAGCAAGTTCGAATCACAACAGCTAACGGTAGTCCATATGACCAGCGGAATTATGCTAATAACTCAATATTTCGTTACGCAGATTTGCTAAATTTAAACTTTGTACCCCTTCAGCCTCTTCTCTATCAGCTGCACCATCTTGGCAGCGTTCACTCTGATGGACGAAGAATGGAATTCCGGGCCCTGTAATGTGAGACTAGTGGTCAAAATGAGGCACCACGGGCGGACTTCGTGCAAGGCGTATGGTGACAGCTTACAAAGTTTGGACGAGGAATTTCGACTTCAGTGTCAACCAACTTATCAGGTCGGAAGGCATAGTGTTTGAAACCAAGAGACATGGCAGGTAAAGCATCTTCAAAGGGATACCACGTCACGAAAAATCAGATCAATCATACAGAACTTTTTTGATAGGCGCAGCTTACAATCATAGTTAATAGCTTCCTCTTGAAAAATTTCAATGACAGTAGAGTATGGGGTAGGTTTCATCCAGAGTTGATGTCTAGTTTGTCAAATAGGAAGCAGGGAACGCGTGAGAGACTAATAAAACAAAGACCGATCTTTAATAGGAAAGTGACTTACGACAAGCCATTTCCATGACTTAAATCAAGACAAAAAAGCAGAACAAGCAGAAAAACGTCAGAATTGATTCCATAGCGCTCAAGGTTAGGCTCGGAAATAGTAACTTACATTCCAATGAGAACCGTCGTTTGCGACGTCGCTTTAATTTGACCTCCTTGATCCAGACTCAGGAAGTCAGGAGCTTGGAATACCCACCCATGCTTATCACACATCGCCTTGAGAGCAGCAACGAGAGCGTCATGATCTTCATTCAGCAGCTGTCTCTGCTTTGACTTATCCAGTTGTTGCCTCGAGACGTATGTGATGACTCTGCCAACATCGCCGCATTCGAGCAAGAATCAGAAAGATGAACAAACTATCACATCATGGTATCACCATTACTCACGGTACAGATGGAGGTGCAGTTGATGCTCCGATGCTTGTCAGTAGAGTGTTTCGGATCGGCAACCACCAGTTCGGACCAGCATCTGTCATGTTGAGAACATCAGCATTCATCTTGAAGAATTCTGGTCCCACCTCTGTTCCTGTAGGATCGGAGCACCTAGGACCGTGATTGCCAGCCTGGAGGAGGAAAGGGAGAAATGTTTAGCGGTCCATGTAGGCACAAAGACACAGGTTCTTCTTTCAGTATCCATTTTCTCACAGATCGATCTTCGACAACAATGGTGTCGTACAAGTAAGTTTGGCCGGTTAAACTGCGACAGGAAGCCAGAATGACAGATATTAGATTGGAGTCGGCGCATCACTCTTCATATATGTTGCCCTGGGAAGAAGTATAAGCACTCACGCCATTTCTTGCCAATCAAGTTGATGTTCCGTCTTTAGATCAGGGAAGATGTGTTTGAAGATGAAGGGGTTTAACTTTGGTCGATCTCTCCAGGCGTTTTCATTCGCGTTTGGCATGATGAACCTGGTCACAGGTGCTAACGTTGTTCTACCATCAGAAGTGATGGAGGTGTCAAGAGAGGCATATTGCTTCCACATGCCCAGGAAGATTTCGGCTGTGAAGTGATAGTAGTGATCTAGGAACTGAGCGCCAGAATCATTGATGAAAAACTACCGGAACGGAGAAAGGCGGATAACGAAGAAGAAAGAAAGAACACAATTGAGTAAGCTTCAAAGTGGTGTAAGTAAAAAGCGAAGTAGAGAAATGAGACATACAGTGACACCGTCGGCGTAAACAGCTTTGTCGCCCAGCGTATGAGCGGCTTGGTCAGGGGTGATAATCTTAATTAAACGATTTCAAAAGAAAGAAAACAATGATTTAGAATGTTCTGGTGCGATAATCGGGACATCGCCCAAATCGGCTCCCTCTCTCCCAGAAAAGAAACGCACTTGAATGTCCGCGTCTGTTGGGAACCTTTGGTAAGCATGAGGAGCTATATTCGCATTGAGACCGTTTGAAAACATGGTCTTGAGCTCAGGGAACGAGTCTGGGTCGGAGGTGACGATGTACAGGATACCACTCTTCACGTACTAGAGGAGAGGCGAGTTGGACGGAAGCAAGTTCCAGTTTACGAGCAAAAAAAAAGACGAAAGATCAGAGACCTGTTTTGAAACATGTTGTGGTTTCCCGAGTGGTATAGAGGAAGCTGGCTCACCAAGTTTTGGAACGTGTTGAACCCAAAAGACCTCTTGGTGTGCCTTGTTTCTCTGACGCTGTTGACCACATAGTCCTGCTTCACATTCTTCCTGGCGAAAAGGGATTGATGAAAAGACTTATCACTCGAAGCAGTTTTGAGAACAGCCTGTGACCCATCTTTGCCTGTGAAGGAGATGCTGCTAGCGGTAGGTGGTGGGACAGCTGTCGTCCCGCTCGATGAAGTGGTGCGAGTGGACCACAAGTAGAAGAGCAGGAAGCCTATCACAAACAAGAACAAAGTGTTCTTTGACCGGATCCTGGCACGTGGGACTATCATCTTGTTCGTTAGTAATTGGTGGCCTGGCAGTCTAACCACAGCAGAAATTCATCTTCTTCTTAGAAGAGGTCTCGCCACGGCATTTGAGCACGCTGATTTCCTTAGTTCCGATACAAATTTCGCGCCAGGTAGGTCCTGACGCGCGACTTGACGCGAGAACGATCAACACTAATGATTTATCTACTAAAGAGAAGCGTTCGGCGTGTTGTGGCCAAAAAAAAACCAAAAAGGGCCTTGACAAAGGAGGAGGGAATGGGCTCTACATGTTGACAGGTAAATCGCGTATATTTTGAAATTTCCGTTGAATGCAAAATAGTTTAATTTTACAGAAGAGGGTAAAGAAGTAGCAGTAACTCATGAACATGATTCAAAGAGAAGTCCCGGCTTCATGTTCTATTGCGGTATCACCTTTGACAACCTGAACCATCCAAAATGTTCATTTTCTCGTAAACAAGTGAAGGGCGAGTCTCAACTGGGTCATCTTAGGCAACATCACTCACCAGGCAGTTAAGTCTTTGATTTCTTTTTCATTTGACGAGTGACCCATTCCTGGATAAGATTCAAATTGTATGTCGTTGAAACCAAGATCTTTTAGTATCCCCACCGACTGAACGCCAACTTAAGATGGCGGGTGGTCAGTATCAACCATCAGTCTGGCTGTTCTGTCGGATCAGGAGCTTTAATCACTTACACTCGTATCGGACCACAGGATCATGGGTTCCATGTCCCCAGAAAATTGGGAGAGATTTAGCAGACTCGGCAATCATACTTTTGATCTTATGGTTCAGGGGTACCCAAGTTGAAAGCGCTACGTGGTACGAAGCAAGGAGAGTTTGTCAACGCACGGAATCTAACGTCGTTTAGTGCCTGCAGATACTAACCCACAACACCAGCCAACGCTTTATTTTCATCCCCCGTTAAACCTCCCAGTATCGAAATAACTCCTCCTTGACTGAAGCCTCCAAGGACCACCCTCTTGTCCTTGAGATCGAATTCACGCTTGATGAGAGCTTGAACTTGCTTGACTGAAGCGGTCATTCCTACCTCATCATCATGCTGAGAGTCAGTCACCTTGTCCAATTGGGCAATGTCAAACCATCCAGGCATGTGGGCTGGTGGCAGAATTCAGTCTCACGTTCGCATTGCAATCAAAATATCAGTGGACTCACCTCCCATGTTGATGGTGATTGGGATTGAGGGGCTATGGGGAAGAATCCACTTTACGTGAGGAAGAGCAGGACTGAGCATTTTAGCTACAGAAGACCAGCCTTCGCCAGAGTCACCTGTTTGAAGAATGTCGAATCAGTTCAGTGGTCGGCCACTTCTTTGACAAAACTACGCACCCAAGCCATGAAGGAAGATGACTGTAGCAGTATGAGCTGCTCTTGGTGGAACAGTGATGAATTTGAGAGGGGCTGCCATCACGAGTGTTCTTTGGTCTGTTGGAGAGGGGGTCGGTAGAACTTGTAATTGTGCTGCTGAAACGCGTATTGGACTTGAATCACGTTGTTCCTGTATAGAGAGCGATAATTTGATACGCAGATGATCACCAGGAGAAGAAAGACAACTAGGGTCGAGGTGTACAGAGGGTTGAGTCGTCGCAGCTGCTGCAACAAGCGTGACAGAGAGCCCCTCCGACTTTGGATTAGAAGACGAATCTTGGAACGGCTGCAAGTAATCTTCACCACAAAAGAGTGTGGTACAGGCCAGGTTCTGGTCAAGCAGGCGGGGACGAGAGGCGTAGAAATTGGTACGCTGACAGTGGACTGCGTGGTGGCCAATTTGGCAGACCGGCAATTCATCAAAACACAAACGATGTTTGAGCAGTTGCGATGGCTTCTCATGAAGATCAAGACGTACAGATTTCTTACGCAGAATTAAGATGAATGTGCAGTCTAATTACCAATTCTATGTACCCTGAGAGAACAAAACACAAGACCAACAAAGCTCAATGAACATTTAAAAGTAACGCTTTACAACATATCTATCGACCAGTCGCCATTGCAAACGTCCCGGTGACTCTGCTGGCAGCCTTAGATGCGCAAGAGATCCCTGGGATTTGCGACGTACAGAGGCTACCGGCAGCTGTGAGGGCAGTTTGAGGCAGAAAGATCTGTGGAAGAACATACGACACCGTGAGAAAAAGCCAAAAACTGGATAATCTAAAGTAAATCGGCCTCACCTGAGGTTGTCCACCGCTCACAATTACAGTCAACTGCTGGTTCGAGTTGACGGTTGATACAGCGCAAGTCAAGACGTTGACGAGAGATGAACCAGCGGCGTAAGATGTCTGAATTGACAACGAATAGGCTCCAGATGAGGATCCAGCGTTACTCAGTACAGACATGAGAGGGAATTTAGAAAGCACGACCGTGCGAGCGTCGCTCTGTACGACAAACATCTGCGAGATGGAAGCAAGCGATCAGCACCATACATGGCTTCGAACGTTCGAGACAGGTTTACTTTGGTAGTGTAGAAAGTGAGAGAAAACAATCCAGCCAATTTTCTAGCGGCATTCAACGACGCAACCATCTGGTACAGCGTTGTTCCCGTGTTAAACGGTGATGAACCATAATTCCACATAGCTCCTCTGTTCTGTGGGTCAGTCTGTCCAGTAGCACCTTGCTCATCTCCATAGTACCAGATCGGCATACCATCTCCAATGAAGAGATAGGAGAATAAATTGGCGAGGAGCTGGTTTTGAATTCAACAAGAAGGGCGGATCAGTGATAGACGTTGCTGAGAGCTCGAGGAGATGATTACAACTCACCCCTGGGTCAGAGGTGATAGTAGCTGGTCGGGGCATATCAGGATTTGCTGCGAAGACCCCCAGTATGGTCACGTCACCCATGTAATAGACCATCGTGTTGATCATATTGACGAGGTCTTGGATAGAACCTGCGGTGCTACCAAATGCACGGCTAGTTGTTAAATTGAGAAAAAAAAGTCTATAAAAATGATCAACTGCAGCAGAGGATGAAAAAGGATCTCACGTTAGAGGGTAGTAGATTGGGTAGTTGGTGACGCTGGTGAGACTGGTGTATGTCTTGTTTTGATACCCAGCAACGTAGAGGGGGTCTGAGAGCAAACAAACGACGGTCAGTGCCATTGAGACAATCTGAATGGATATATATTCACATACTTCCGTTCAATATCTCGCCCATCGCAAAGGTGTTGCTAGCACTGACGAACTGCGGCCAGAAGTCATATCTGACGTGGTTTGCGGCATCAATCCTGATGCCGTCGGCGCCGTATGTCGAGACCAAGCTTGAGATCCAGTTGTTCAGAGAGTTAATAACATTAGCATTCTCTGTGTTGAGATCAGGAAGTGCTACGTTCGTGTCGCCCATCCAGCACTGCTCCATTTGATACTGGGAAGATGAAGACGTGATGAAGCAGAAGGGGTGGAAGTACTGGAGATCATTGTACGGTCCATACAGGTTGAGGTTCGCAGGGTTGAAGGTTGAAGCGGTATTCCCAGCAAGTGCAACGTTTTGGACCACCTATGTTGGGAGAAGCTTGGTTATTTTAGCATCTTAATGGTGATGGAAACAACTGACTCACAACGTCGATCATTAGCAACATTCCTCTGCTGTGCATAGCGGAAGATAACGCCTGTAAGTCTGAAGGAGATCCAAAGTGACTGTTGGTGACTGAAAGGTGCCGATCAGGGCTCTGCCATCTTTACGAGCCGGAAGACGAGAGGGTGAATTGGACTCACCGAACGGATTCGCTTGCCAGTAGCCATGGTACGCGACTCCAGCCGTCAGGGGACTTGAAATGACACTCGTAATTGGTGAGATCCAAATCGCATCGAACCCCATCTGTTGGATATAATCTAGCTTGGAGACTGGTGAGAAACAAATGATGAGTTAGCGGTTAGTCAGAGCTTGACGAGCCGGACGGTCACAAAACGCGCTAAAATATACTTACTGATACCCTGCCATGTTCCTCCACACCAATCCTTTGAATTGGATGGACAAGACGCGTAGTTAGTGCCCGCTGGGGAGAATCTATCCGTGACGATCTGTTTTGATCAACCGAATAAGAAAAATTAAGGTTTCCACAATACAACAACACAGATCAAATGAAGTGAAAGGAAGATTTTAGTGCCATAACAACCAGAGATAAGTCAAAGATGAGGTTGAAAGAGAGAGGGACTCGCCTGGTAGATGGTTCTGGTCCGCCAGTCGCCAGTAGACGCACAATTCCCCCGCATGGCCAGTAGTGTACATGCAAGACTGGATAGGACAAGAGAAGAGAAAGAAATTGCTGGACGCATGTTGGTAGAGTTCTAAGAGAAGGTCTGCTTTATGCCAAGATACAGGTATTGGTTCAGCCACGAGCTGGGAGAAGAAGCAGGAGGATGAGAAAGGCTTTACAGAGGCACGTCACAGGTGCAGTAGGAGCAGTCCCCAGTATTCCAGTGGATGGAGTTGGTCGCTGGCTGCAAGAAGGATCGACGACCGCTGTAAGAAAGAGAAAACCCTCGCGTCGTTTTTTCTGATGCTTGGCCAAGCAAGCGTGGATGGAGTTGGTTGATAAATACACGAAGCAGAGCTGAGAGGTGCTGAGGAGCTGGAGAAGACGAAGTAAAAGGAATGTGGAATAGGATGAACAACAGAGAGCGTAGGCTGATGGAGAGAGAACGGGAACGACGAGGAAAACAAGAACGGCGGAGGACTCCTTCGCCACGAATGCTTGTTCGCTCGCAGCAGCTGCCCGACTTGCCCTCAAGCTATGCCTTAGACTTCCGCTATAGGACCGGTTCCCTCGGGTTGCAAGCATTCCGGGTAAGCTGACAGGCGTCTCTTATTAGGAAAACACTGTATCCCTTTGGTTGTCGTGTTCAAGTTCAATTTCCAAAGTAGACTGTTGTCGTCCTCTGGGTTGTGCCCACTCCCCCTTCATCGATGGCGGGGACTTTGGAAACCATCAGAAGGAGAAAGCTCGTACTCATTAGCATATCTTGCATCATCCTCATCCTCGCTGCATCCGGCCTCTCGATCGGCCTTTCCTCCGCTCGCATCCCTCAATCGTATCTGAACCTCTTGACGTCGTGCCCAGAGACCGTACTACCGGTCCTAGACTGTCCAGTTTGCCCGATCACAACTCACCAGGCTGAACATGAGATCGAACCCCCCCTCCCACCACTTCCACCGGCGTCACAACTATCACCGCCAGTTTCCAAAGGCAACAACGTCCTCGCCGTCCTTTCCTCTCCCAACCCGTCCAAAACATTTAAATCAAATATCAGAGAGGATGCTAAACTCTTCACTCTGGTTAAATGGGCTCCAGCGAATATGGGCATGTGTGGGTCCTTTTCAATCCATTCAGTTCTGCAGGCGCGTCGCTGTCACTGACAGTTTGTTCTTCGCCCCATTACTTTCATAAAGCAAACCAAGTCTTCCTGATAATAGGCCTCCTCGAACTAGCGATGCGTCTTAAACGGGCACCACTGATTCAGCCCTTGGTTCCCAATACGCACGTTTCCTCTGGCGCTGGTCGTCTGGATTTCAGCGCCGTGTTCTCGCTAGATACTCTGTCTGATGCATTGGATATAGATGTGGTTGAGTGGCACAACTTGGCGCTTCCTCGGGAACCTGGAGTGGACGAAGATCCCAACGAAACAGTGGACCTGTCTTGTATCAGCTCACTACCAGGCGATGCAGAGTTCGACTTCCACGCAACGGGCAAACTCCCATTCTACAAGGTTAATCTTGGCCACTGGAATATTCCTTATGACTATGACCTGAAGACTTACTCAGATCATCAAGCATTCTTGGAGTATATGGCACCAAAAAAGTTGTCTAGCTGGATCAACCAGACAGATCAAGCCTTCCCACCTGATAGTTTCATCGACGATCAGGTCCTCTGCTACGATGTGTGGTTCTCACGTACTCTTTTCTTTCCCTCAACCCCATTGCTTGAATCATTCACGGATGATGAGTACTGGCCCGTGTTTGATCGAGTCGGTCAACATCTGTAATGTCGCATCCTCTTAACCATATCTCTCTCCGGTGTTGCTGACTTCTTTTCTTTTTCTCCTAGCCGCTGGACTGATTCTTTGATAAACATGGCGAACGAAGTTCTGGCCAAAATATTTGTGGAAGGTATCGATTCTGGGGTATGTGAAACCGTAACATCTGCAATTCCATTTTTCGGCTTTGTCTTTAATGTCACTTTTTGATCCTTTGGCTACTATCCAACAGTATATTTCGGTTCATATCAGACATGGGTATGCCATCATTGACGGGATTTTTTTGTTAGAACCTGTGCTGACTCTGGAAACCGACCACCTCTTGTAGCGACTTTGTTCCTGCGAGCTCTGTGGTGTGTAGCAGCAACATGGAGAGACTGCCAGAAACGCAGTGCCTTCAGCCTGTATCTGCATATCAAGATGCTGTCGATCGCTTGAAGTCGATCATCCTGGCTAAGCATGGGAGAGATGTTTCCAACGTGTTAGTCACGACGGACTCCCATGACCCCGCATTCTTGAACGATATCGTCACCTTGGGCTGGAAGGTTGTTGATCATGTAAGGCGTCATTTTGTCCCGCTCTCATTCATGTCGCTTTCGCTAATGCCACTGCGATGCGATCTCAGGACGTACTGAACACAACTGGACTGTATGGAGAGTGGTATCGAACCCTGATAGACTCTGTACTTCTTTCCAATGGGAAGGGGTTCGTTGGAACGAGTGAATCCACATTCTCTCAGTTGGCAGCACATCGGGTCAAACACTGGCATCAAGGACCATACACGTACATCAGCTCTCTTGAAAGTACGAAGGTAACAACCCCTTTATCGAAAAGGGTTAAAGAAGGAAGATGAGCAGGGCGATCTACCGTTCTTTGAGGATCGTGTTCGTGGGAGATGATTTTGGTCGAGTGTTGTCGCATTGTTTCTAGGGGCTTTCATTTTATTGTATTTTGCTATTGACCCAAGGGATAAGCTTGCAAAAGTGAATGTGACATTCCATCTACAACAAGAATATAGTTACATAATGTGCTCTGTCTTCTCTTTTCCCTGGGTTCACTTCTGTGTCGTCTATGTAGCCTTGTTTGTAATATCCGAATTACTGCAAGATCATTCCCCATCTGCCTTCAACACTCCTCCATCCTTTGGCCACTTTCCTTCTTCCATTCCTCAAACATCTTGTGGACCTGCGCAGCAATCTCCAGATGCTTAGCGTCGCTGACGGAATCGATGTTTCCTTCAATTAGCCAGTTGAACCACCTGTCCCTCCTAGATCCAGCGCCAGCAACTTTACTTGGATCACTTGACTTGTGGGACTTGTAGACTGTTTCTAGTGGGTGGAAGAGCCCAACTGATGTTTCGATCCGAGCCGGCGAGTTGACGGCGTTGTCCCAAAACACTTTTGCACCGCACGTTGGACAAAAGTGACGGTAGTATCCTTTTGAGGATTCATACGACTGGGTATGGAAGATAGATTCAATGTCCTCTGATTTAATAGTGATGGTGGATGGTGTAGTTGTCGAAGATAGATTTGAACCATCCGAAAAGACGAAAGACGCCTTATAAATCCAAGTCCAGCTGGAGATTTCAAAGCCTGATGTTGTGACGCACATGTCACAGAAGCAGAATCCTGCTCCATACCGAAAGTCATTGACTGCCCTTGCGTTCGGATCAGGGTTGGGATTCAGAGCGATTCGAAAGCTGATTCGACCACAGTCGCAGGAAGCTTGTAAAGTGTCGGAGGTGGTGAGGGGTTCCACAGGTAAAGAATAATGATACTGAGGTGAGCTTGGGCTTGAGAATGAGAACCAGGGAGCAGCACCCCCGTCAATGGTAGAAGGGACGTCGAGATGTTCGTGAATAATGACTCCGTCTCTTTCCCCACCGTGGAGCTTCAGCAAACCAGATGCTATCCGTACGCTTCCTACTTCGGCGCCTTCTCTCAAGACACTACATCCACATGTATCACAGAAAGAGTATCCCTTGTATTCGGTCAGGTGCCTTCTGCTGAAGCCAGATAACACGCTGTTTGGAACCTCAACCCACGACGCAAAGAACTCGCCAGAGATCTTCCTAGCTTCAAGAGAATGGTCGACAAGTACTTTGAGAGGCAACAGGGTGGATAAAACCTCAAACGAGAAAGAGTTGGAGCCGCAACGACAGGATGCTGCAAAGAGCGAGGTGTCCATTATGCACCAAACCCGAGACTGATAAGGCTAAGAAGTGTGTTAAAGAGAGATGCCGTCCTGATGCCGATGCCGACTCTATGAAGGGTACTCCCAGTACTCCCAACACAGAGTTCAAAAGTGTGGGAGGGCCGTAAGTGGAGGGTGATGGTTGGCGACGGAGAGAGAGGAGACGCCGAGTCCAGAAAGTGACCAGGGGAAGATAATACTTCCAGCGCACCGCAACAGCATGGAGGCACGTCCAGACGACAGAGAAGGCTACAGTACCTAAGAGGCATCGCTGTTGTCTCCCAGATTTCTGGCTGGACGGCTGTCTCACCAAAGCGCAGCCAGCGTCATACACCGAATGAGTCGAAGAGGCCGGCAAGGCCCAAAAGGCCATCCTTTCGAGCAGCAGTCCCCCAGGAAAGCACGTTCCCTACCCTATGTTACTGGATATGTGTGTTGGAAAGGCAAGTCGGCTCCCAGCGTCTGACAGGACTCAGCCAGCAGCCAACGGGGCCAAACTTTATTCAATGTGTTTCTCAAAACAGATCGCTTCTCCTCCCAGCGTCACCCAGACTGCTCTGCTACATGCAACACTCACATGCAGGATGCTGAAAGTACGAGTCTCGTATCTCGTTGCCCCGGGTGTGCTCTTCCTGCTGTTCACCCTCTGGTCGCTCGCCGAGATCTCCCGACTCTTCGGTTCCCCCGGCCTCGCCAGCTCCTCCTCCTCCCAACCTGCTTCGCAGCGGTGTCCTAGCATACATACAGAAGACAACGGACCGGCTCTCTTCACGGCTTTTCACCGCATCCATCAGCTCAATCAAAGTACCTTCGAGGTCGAGGTAGCTCACGATCAACTGCTCTGCAACTCATTCTCTATTCGGATTTCTAGGCGGGACAAAGGCGAATGCTCTGTCGCCGAAGGTACCGTTGCCTCGCTGAGCTCTGACCCTGAGCATGTGACGTTCATGAGGGAAAGAAGAGGACCAGACTCGTTTCTGGTGAGGGTCGATGGCAGTGAGAGATGGGCGAGTGAGGAGAGTGTGTACGAGGGCGACTGCACCTACAGGTTCGACGTCACGTTAAGGAATGCAGGGCCTTTCAGTGTGGAAATCTTCCACATGTACGAGGTAAGTGCTGGTCAGGCGTATTACATACCCCCTGGATTGGACCCAACTGACGGCAATAATGAGTGCTCGCTCTTTTTCGCTTGACGCCTTACATCCCTTAGAAATATCAAGATTTGGAGGAAGTGGCTTCAGACTGTCCGCCGCTGCAGTATTCACCTCTTCTAATCGCACCCCTATCCTTGAACATCTGTGATCCGTCTTGCATCCCAGTTCACACCAGACCAACGGGTGAAGAGGATGCAGAGATCATTTATCCGCCACTTTCAGAGATACAAACAGAACAGCTTTCCCTACCGGCATGTAGTGGCCACTCACCTATCAGAGGGGTATATGTGCCCCTCAGCTGGATCGATGTCGTCCGTCCGCGGTTCTCAGCCATCGTCGGCGCCCTCTCCCATCGACCTCTCTCAGCCCACCACCGCTTTGTCCCCACTGGGTGTCAATGGGATCACGATGGTCTCTTGTTCAGAGATCACTCCGCCTGCCTAAAAAAACAACAGCACATTCACGTCATTGGTGACTCCCACGCACGAGTCGTCGCAGACTCCATGATCTACAGACTCCAAGGTCATGACGATATCAACAACTGGTCAACGAAGGAAGAGAATAAGCAGATTGTGTTTGAAGGGGGCACGACGATGGTGAGCTTTCAATGGGACCACCAGGGCGTCGCGCTGGATCATTACACCTGCGAGCAATACAACTCGTGCTCTGGCCTTATCATCAGTCTAGTAAGTTTCAACAAACACACCCACATCACTCTCACCCTGCTGCTCATCCTCGCATCATTACACTGATTCGTTGGTCTGCACGGTTTCCCAAGGGGTATCATCACACCAACGACATGACAACAGCACAAGCCAGAGAGTGGATCGATACTTTACTTTCCAAGGTTGCATCGAGGGTGGATCAGTGTACTTCAGCAGCGGGGAAGAACAGGTTCCCCCTCGTGTTTCTATCACCACCGGCCATTCCTCCTCGGTCGGACGTGAACTTTGTTGCCATTTGGAAAGACAAGAAGACAAATGCGAGGTGAGTTCCTTTACTGCTTCAGCTGCATCACTTTTCGATTCGAGCTTTTCTTTGCTGACTATAATCTTTACTGCGAACAGGCTGAAGCTCTGGTCTGACAGTTTCACTGAGATCGCTTTGAGGCACGGCTACGCTGTCGTCGACCAGTTTGCATTGACACAACCGTTTTCTGAAATTCCTCTGTAAGTAACATGCCTACCGTTAGGTGTTTCATTCACCCTCCCGATGCTGAATTTTCCCATCCATCTCCCTCGACCTTCGCTCACAGCGGCACCGATCGGGTGCATTATCTAGGGACAGATGCCCTCTCTCCCATTGTGGATGAGACAATGGCCAAAGTAGGGATTTGTTAAGTAAGAAGTGGAGAAATATGGGAAAGGAGCACGTTCAACTGGCGTGTGGTATCTGCTGCTGAGAGTTGTCAATAAATATGCATGTGTGTCTATTTGTGTCAAGTGCGGTGCGAGAAATCCATCATTGATGCCCTGCGATCTGATCTTGACTCGCCATCCTTTCATCCCAGAATTTGAGATCCTTAACAGTCGTCATCTTAACTGTCCTCTTTCCTTTGTTGAGCCAGATAAATTTGTACTGCCCATGGTACAGAACTTGTGAAATTGCAGGGTTTGGAAGATTAATGTCAGTGTTGGGCCTGACAAAAAAAAAAGAAAAAAAGAACATCCATCATCAACACCGACGAGAGACACTCACCAGCTGGTCCCCAGCGCTCAAGCGCTCCCTGGCCACCAAAAGGCGTGTTGTCGGGACTGGTCCAGAATTCCTGTAAAAAGAAGACGTCACGGAGACTTCTCTCATCATTGATACAGTTGAAATGCAGCTAAAAAAAAAACAGTGAATACTAGATGTTCAGAAGAGTCCAAACTCGAAAGGAAGAAACAAAGACGGGGCGACTTACAATGTTTGGGATAATGAAGTTTTCTTCGTCTGGTGTACCTGTCAACCCCTTTTGATGTAATCGCTGCTCCTCTTCCGTCATTTCGGCAGTATTCTGCTGGAGGCGGACGCCATAAGACTCCTGCCACAGTCGCAAAAAAAAGGTCTGAGCCTCGAGAGAAGGTGACGCAGGTTCAGGAGAAAAGAACCATGCGACTGACCCATAAGCACCACGTCACTTCAAAGCTCAGGGGCAAATGCATGAAAAGTTCTGGAGTAGCGACTTTTGTGGCCCAAAAGTAGGCCTGGTCGCCCATCAGCAGGTTGTTGTAATAAGGTGGGTTCTTTGGCGGACCCCACACCTGGAGCACGGCGGCAGAGCCAATTGCGATGGCCTTGTCCTTCGCCGAGAACAAAGTTGAATACATGTATCGTCTTCTCCTCAGAACTTCGAGATCCATGAGGTAGACGCACGAACACAACCGACTCGCCGTCTGCCAGTCCTCGTTACCAGTGCCAAAGTCGTGGGAGGGCATCATAATGCCCGTCTCTGGTCCAAATGTGTCAAAGAGCCTCCAGGTGACTGAAGATTTAAGATCAAAATCAATCGGTCAGAGAAGAGTTGAGTTGACATAAAGTAGGGCACGTCGGGGCGTACTGATAGGGTCGCTCAAAAAGAACGCGTCGGTATCGAGCCAGATGGCACGCTTGACATCTTCATTGATGACCTCGTGCAAGAATAGCTTCATCATTCCCACTGACAAAAGAGAAACGACAAACACAAGGAACCTCAGGTCAGTCGTCTGCCTCATTACCTGTTCTAATTGATCCCGCCTTGCAGCAGCAGCGAGAACTGGCGACTCACTATATCCTCCTGCATGACTTGTACGGAAAGCACCCATCAAAGGATCCTTGGTGCCTTGTCCAGTTGCCGTTCTGTCGAGTCGCTTCTCTATGAACTCGCTGTCAATAGGGTAGAAGAAGAATTGGACGTCGTGGACTGGGCTGTGAACCAACGCAAAGACCTTCTCAATGTACTTCTGAGCCTCTGGGTAAACGAGGAGGTGAAAGTTGATGGGAGTGGATTGATACATGAGAGCAGACTGTAAGTTTTCGAGAGCAGATGGACATGGGGAGGGATGCAAAGACAGAGCCAAGTGAGCCGAAGTAGACTGCAGGACTTCAGGCAGCAGCGAAACTGACCTTCATCATCATACCCCCTTCCTCTGCGCTGTCGAGAGACGTCATGGCAGCAACGATGTTGATTGTTTCTAGAGGAGCAGGCGCTGAAGGGATAGAAGGAGGTGATGGTGCACATTCTATCGGGGTGAGGCTGCCCAGCGAGAATCGACTCTGGGTCGTGAGCTCACTGCCCCAGTTTGAGAACAGGCTGAGGATCAGGATGATCACCCCTGCGAAGGCGACGAGGGTCGCGCTCCGTCTGCTAGGACTCACAATGCCTGCCATAGTTTCTCTCTGACCGTCAAGACGAGCACTGTTGCGGTTTTCTTCGACGCTGGCGGCTACCGCCACGCCCTCGCCACACCTCAGAGCCGCACACAACAAATCAAGCGGAAGTAATAGACAGGTTCAATTGCATTTTCATCCTTTGTTTCTATTAGAAAAGGGGAGTGTAGAGGGTACCCAAATTTCTTGCAGTCACTTTTCTGTCGGTTATATTCTTTGCGCTTTCGTTGCATTTTTGATTCTTGAGGAGAGTCGCTTTGCTGAACGATGTTCTGGTCTGGCCGACTGTAGAACTACTCCAAGAGCTAAACATTGAGCTTCAGAGAGAATTTGGGAAGAAAAAAAAAAGAAAAAGGCACCGTAAATCGAGTGGAATTCTGTGAGGTTCTCGCTGGGCAGCAACTGTCGCCACATTCGAAGTTCGATCCTTCACGTATGAATACAAAAGAGATCAAAGAGGATGAGGATCAACCACCTCAGTCTCCATCAGGCAGTGTATCAGATGTCACTCTTGTAATACCCCTGCTTTCCATCCCCGTAGGACGCAGTTGATGTTAGACTCGCCAGAGAAAGGGCGCCCCACTCCGGCGTGCCGAGATGCGTCAAAACGAGTGACCTAGCCGGAAACGAGGGTCGCCCGTCTGGTGACGACGGAGGGCGTTGCCAAAGAAATTGATATTTTTATCCTCTGCAGTTCCAGTTTCGTGTTGCGGTAACAGGTCGTTCCCTTTCATCTGCCACCCACTCAGCAGCATCAACCCAACGGAGCCTTCATCGCTCCTTGCTAGCAACAGATTGTTCTCATTCTTCCTGTAGGATCCTTTGCCGTCATTCCTTTTAGCTGCTCGAAAAACTCAACACGAAAAAATATAAATCAAATTTCAGTCAACGCGACGACACAGCACACAAACCACACGTCCTCCCTCGTAATCCTCAGCAGTCGCCCTTACATTCTCCCAGAAGTATATTCTTCTGAATGGCTCCCACTCCTCGATCCAACTCCTTCTCCTCTGGCCCCCTTCTTCCAGCATTAGGCACATCGCCTACGCGAAGTATCGACTCGTCGCCTGAGGGCTCTCTTCGTGGATCTATTGCATCAGAAAGAACATATCAGAACACCCTCAATGAGCATGGAGCGATGGGTCATTCTGTAAGTTGATTCGTGGCAGGTTGCCGTTGTCTTGGACGATGGTCGTGCCGTCTCTTGCTACTTACCCAATATTCGAAACTGCCTTTTCGGCCAGACTTCCTCAAAACAGTTCAGAGGTGGATATGAATCGGTGAGGTCCTCAAGATCCAACTCTATCAACGTGCCTACAGGATCTACAGCGTCTGAAAAGGTGCGTCAAGCAACTCGATTTTTTTACATTAATTATCCGTTCTCTTTCCTTTCAACATGGGGGACCTACTTCTTTTTATAGCAAAAGCTGATGTGCTGATACTTTCACTCACGCTATCACCTTTTGCTCCTAGTTCTCCATTCCCATCTGGGAGTCAGCCATCTTGAATGCGTGAGTCGGCCCATTATCGGCCAGGGCGTGACATCAATAGTGCTGACCCCCCTCCCACCGTTGTTCTCTCTCTCATTCGCGCGCTGTTCAGACCTGAGGAAGATGACTGGCTGCACAATCCAAACGCGAAACGCGACCGAAAACACGACCAAGGGGGTACCATCTTCACCCTCCGAGGCATGCTAAACCTTGGCTGTCTCTTCGTCCTTGTACTGTCGCTCCTGATGCTCTTTGCTGGCTATCCAATCCTCAGCTACTATCAGAATATGGCGTTGCAGGTGCAGGCTGGGAAGGCCGTCGTTTGGGAATGGGACCTGGCCAAGATTAACGGAAGTTTGAGTCAGCACGACTGGATTCAAGGACGAAGTTTGTGTTGCGATCACAACGGTTTTACTGCCTTCATTCTATGAACTTACACATCTCCTTTTTATTTGTGCTTTTTTCTCTACTGCGCTTCAACAGACTTTTCTGCGATCGACCCGGAGACGCCTGCCGACAAGAGGTCAATCATCTCTGATTCTGGCGAGACATGGGACTTGGTCAGTTTTCTTCTTCCTTTCGGTAAAATTCCTTCAATACCATGACTCATGGATGTTCGAAACGTTTCCTTCGGCATTAGGTCTTCTCTGATGAGTTCAACACCGATGGTAGATCTTTCTACGGTAAGAGCCTCTTCCTTTCCCGATCATGTTTTAAAAGAAAACTACTCGATTGGTCGGAAGGTTTCTTCTTCAAATTGTTACTGATTCTATCATGATTTTCTGCAGATGGTGATGATCCTTTCTGGCAAGCTGTTGATTTACACGCTTGGAGTACTGGTTAGTTGTCATCGTTATCAAGAGGTATTTGCCGTTAATTGCCCCGCTGACACGCTCGACACTAGACGATATGGAGTGGTACGATCCACGACACGTGACTACTAAGAATGGATCCCTTCAAATCACAGTTAGCTCCTCTCATTCCAGTTCCGCTTCGCTGTCGTTCCTCTGGCTAACATATGTCGTCACTACAGATGATAAACTACACCAATCACGACTTGTACTATCAATCCGCTGAGATCCAGGTGAGTATGCCTTTTTTAGTACGTCGCTGCACGATCCCTCAGCGTTAGACTAGAGCAAATTCACCAGCGACGGGTAAGGTTAGTTGAGATCGATAACTGACTAGTGGTCCTTGTTCGACATCGACTGTCTTGTTTTCACATCCATTAATACAAAAAAGTCGTGGAACCGTCTCTGCTTCTTAGGTGGTAGATTGGAAGTTTCTGCCAGTCTTCCTGGAAGGTCTGACGGTAAGTGATGAACTCCGTTCCCGTCACGCCGACTTTTTAAACAGTCTCCAAACGTTGCGCTGATCACATCCTCTTTAAAACACATCCAGTGTATGGATTATGGCCGGCTGGTTCGTTTCTCCTTTTGCTTTTCTGCGTGACCGAGAAAGAACGGCAGAGCGTGGTGTATAGTTCGGAGTTTCTGACTCGACCTGAACTTTACAGTCTGGACTATGGGCAACCTAGGACGTCCGGGCTACGGAGGAACCACGGAGGGAATGGTGAGTTTTTTTGAGCTCTTTGTTAAGACGTGTTCCCTTGCTATCTCAGAAATTTAGCTTCTCCGCAACGCTAAACTGACTCTTAATGGAACTATTCCTTTTCTTTCGCTCCTACCCTAGTGGCCTTACTCTGTAAGTTGTACTTTACCTCTACTTATGATTGAAGCTCAATTGTTTTCCCGCTTGAATAGTACAACTCGTGCGATCTGGGAGGTACGCTCTAAAGCTGCTTTTTCTTTTTATTGTGCTCTGTTGACTCTTTGAATGTCTCGTGAACAGCTGCCCCGAACCAAACTTTGCACGATAAGCCAGAAATAGCTTTGACCTCTGGCTGGACTAGCTTACCTTACAACGGAACACTCTCATACCTTCCTGGTATGTATTTTCGTTCCCTCCACCAAATGACCTCTCCAGACCCTAACACTGTCACTCACCTCTCTGGTCTATAGGGCAGCGACTTTCTCGCTGCGTTTGCGAGTCTGAGTACCACCCAGGTCCAAAGAACACCGACGGGAGTTGGGTAAGTTCAAGACGCTGCATCGTCAGATTTGGTATTGACCTATAATTCTACCTCCATCAAACTCAGGTTGGCCGTTCTGCACCAGGTAAGGCCCCGATTTTAGTGATTTCATTCTTTAAGAAAACCCAGATGTTGACTCTGTCTTTATACAGAAATTGATCTTTATGAGGCCCAAGGTAAGACAACATCTTACTACTTACACTTCTTCTATCCCTTACGCTTTCATTTTGTCGTCTCACAGTTGACAACACCGCCCGTGTGGGACAAGTTTCACAGGTTAGTGACGCGCTCGCTTGTATCCTTTGCCTTTGGTAAATTGACTGACATATTGTTTCGACGAAACAGTCGGTGCAATGGGCTCCATTCAATGGTGGGCTACTCTGATCTGTCCCAGCTTCAACTGCCCAGTGTCTGACAACTGCTCTGATTTTTCTCAATGTAACTATGACATCGACTCCTTTCCTAGCTGGTTACGGCTGGAACACTACAGCGGGAATGGATATCTACGACGATGATATCACCAAAATCAACTCCTACTCAGGTAAGAAGATGGGGTAGCCCTCGCTTTGCCACTACACGGAATAATCTAATATCGCATTGTTTTTGGCAGGTGGTCCTTACCAACAGGCTGCCTCTGGCATCTCAACTACAGACAAGAATTGCTACCAGTATAACACAGGATGTTACTCTGTATATGCTTTCGAGGTAAATTTTTCCCGGGACACCTTCTATGCTATATCGATCAATCGCTGATACTTCGGTGTGAATGGCACATTCCAAACCCCACAGTACCAAACGGGCACAGATGGATATATAACGTGGTTCTCCAATGATGCCAAGTTAGTCCTGTTTCACTGGTGGATTCGATGCATAAGAGGAATCACACGTGCTGACTAAATCTTCACTCCAGAGTTTGGACGTACCTTCCAGTTGGAATGGCAGCCAACAGCACCGTTGAAGTTTCACAGCGTCAAATCCCTTATGAACCAATGCATGTTATTATCAGTAAGTCCTTTTACATATCTAATTGTGACGGAGAACAGATCTCAGCGTCGGTCAATTTACTACCACACCTCGTAGATCTTGCGTTCTCGACTTCCTTCACTGGTATTGATTGGACGAACCTCCCAGCTCTATTCCCGGTAGTAATGAGCGTCAACTATGTTCGAATTTACCAGGATACTTCTACTGGCTCTACCCATCACCTCGGATGCGATCCCCCTTCTGCGCCCACCACTGCTTATATCGAGCGGTATCTGGAAGCTTACAGCAATCCAAACATTGTAAGTGGTGACCAATTGTTTCTTTGTTTGGAAACATCTAACTCGGACTTTCATCAGACAACCTGGGCAGAGATGAACGACGGCAACAGTGACCTGTAAGTCATTTCTGCCCATCTCGTTTCTCGTTCCTGTGAATAGTCTTGGTCTCATCCTGACTTACTGCTCTATGGTTCTGTCCTTCAAGGCCTCGCAACAATCTGACCGGTACCTGCTAGGTCTCCTAACAATCTCTGTATCCATCACATATTTATAGCATTTGACCGTCATATTCCAAAGCATTCCCCAGTCGGAACCATCGATTGACATCGACTGACCCAAACACAATGTATATATACATAGAGTAGAGGCTGATCCACAACCTATAGACCTGTGCAATGTAACATGTGTTTAATGTATAACGGTGGCTTTCAATGCCACTGCTGCTTGCTGCCGGTGGCGCACACTTCCGTATTTCCAAGTGGAGCAGCTTCTCGTAAGTCTCTGGGTAGCTATGAGTATTTATTCGTGCTTTGAGTCCTTTTCACATCCAGTGTCCACCAGAGACGCTCATCCTCTTTTTGAACGCCACATTTAACTTCCAGGACGACTGATTCCAGTTTCATGTGCCAGTTTCGCTCCTCTGCAGTCACGTTGCTGTTCTTGCTGGCGTCGGACTTCAAGCTGTCTAGCATTCCACCTGTTTGAAGAGGCGAGCTCAGAAACAATGGCAGATGTTCACGAAGGTCATGACGGAGCGCCCTCGCCAACTCCAGCATCCCAAACTCTTCTGCTGGTCTTTGTTCATGGGTTCAAAGGAAGTGACGATTCTTTTGGAGAATTTCCGGTGAGTATCCTTCGTATTTCACCAGTTCATCCTCAAGAGAAACCGTGTTCTGATTCAATATCTGTGCAGAGACGACTCTCAGCCATCCTTTCCCCCACCCTTGCCAATACCGCTGTCAAGACATTAGTTTTTCCATCATATGATACAAAGGGCCAGCTCAATATTGCAGTTGATAAGCTCGTCGACTGGCTTTGTACTGAGGTCGTTCAGCTTGAAAGCAACTCCGGATTAGGAATGGGCTCCACTAAAATAGTGCTATTAGCTCACTCGATGGGGGGATTAGTTTCAGCAGATGCAGTGCTGAATGTCTACAAAAATAGGGGAGAAGCTATGCAGAAGCAATGTCTTTGGCCGAGAGTTATTGGAATTTGTGCTTTCGACACGCCGGTACGTTCTATCTACCTCAAGCAACCCCAATCAACTGGCCTCTTTGATTTTGATATTTGTATTACCTAGTACCTGGGTCTTCATCCGAACCTGTTCAAAAATGGTGTTCAACAAATCAGCACTCACATCCAAACCGCTCGAGACGTCGCTCACGTCTTAGCTCCCGCTGCGTTGGGAGCTGCTGCATGGTTCGGTGGAAGTACTGAGAAAACAGCGGGCACTGCTTCCTCTTCTCAAAAGGTAAAGGACGAAGAAAGTGAAGAAAAGCCTTCATATCAATCCAAACAAACAGAGGTGACCTCTCAGACTACCACAACCACAACCACAACTTCCACATCTGCACCTTCTTCGTCAAGGTGGTTCTCTGCAACAAATGCAATGTATGCACTGGGTGCTGCAGCTGTTGCTGGTGTAGCAACAACGGCATACGTGAAGAGGAATGACGCGTTTACGGGAGTATCATGGGCAAAAGACCATTTGGAGTTTGTGGGTAACCTTTGGGATGAGAAAAGGTTGAAAGAGCGTTTGGGTGACATACAGGATGTGGTGGATAATGAGAAGATTGTGTTCCGAAAGTAAGCCGCCAACTTTTGTTATCTGCTTTTGCTGGCAGGGGCTCTTGACAGATCGATTTCAAAATCTCGACATGTGCTCTGTTACGTCGACATAGCTTCTACACTCACCTTCCGCCTAAACATACTGAAATCCTCCCGAGAACATTCTGCGTCTTGCCCAGTACGAAGATTGCGACTGCTGGCCAATGGATGTCGGCGAAGAATACTCTGGCGCCCGATGAAGTTGGAGCTCACACGCAGATGTTTTCTGGGAAGACCAATAGTGGTTACTATGATATGGGTAAGCGACAGGTTCATCCGGAGACTGCGCCGTCTGTTTTTGTTGAATCGCTATTGTTGTGTTTCACAAGGTCTGAGAACTGCAGAAGTAATTGCGCTGGCTCTGGACCAGGCAGACAAGCTTGATGCTGAACGAGCTGGGAATGTCCAACCAGAACACAAAAGGAGGGCCAGCGCTGCTGAAAGGAGGGCGTCTCGAATTGGTGCATATGCTCTAGAAGGAACCGGAGAGAAGGGGGATCCTATTATTTTGTGAAGAGAATGAGTTGAGATTTTGGACCGCTAGAATTGGTGGCTTTGAGTTATGTTGTAGATTGTATGATCTCGGTGCTGAACTGTGACGAGGATCCTGCGTCGCGAAAAGCCAGATAAAATCTTGGCATTTCTCTCTCTTGCAGAGATTTCGTTGCCGCTCTGATCTAGTCAACAAACCGTTAAACTGAACCCCAGGGAGATTCACGAAACGGCTGGACCGTAATTAATATCCCAGATATGCGGCGACACGTTTGTAAGGCTGTTTTCAACTGATCGGTCAGTTCCCCTAACAATGGTTCTATCGGTTTGTGGCCGAGGAAATAGAAACCTCTCACATCAACGTGACGGGATCAAACAACAGATTCCGGTGAGGAACGTTCCCGTTCAGGCCAATCAGGCGCATTCGATAGGCAAGTGGGAAGCGAGGTTATTTCAAAATCTCGCTCCTGCCCTGCCACGCCCTGCCTTGCCATGTTTTCTTTTTTTTTTTTCAGCGTTGAGTTGGAAAAAAAATTCTGCTTGAATTCTCTACTTCTTCTCTCAACCATTTTCAAGTCAAGTCGTTTCGGCTATCTTCAACATGTTAGGAGCTTCCTTCCTTTTTGCGCTCATCGCGTCAGGAACCGCCTTTGCTGCTGTCCCTGCCAACCTCACCACTCAGATCCCAGCTGACACTACCGCTCCAGTAAGCAACGAGCTCACCCACTTGAGGAGGTGTATCCTATCCGGCGATAGGGCTGATCGTTTCTCTTATCCTGCCCCAGGTCCAAATCAGACTCGCGTATGCGTCTTCTACAGGTATGACGGTGTCCTGGAACACCTACTCACAGCTCTCGAACCCATACGTCAACTATGGACTGAATGCATCATCCCTTAACTTCACGGCAACCTCCAACACCAGTGTTACCTACGCAACATCCTTGACTTGGAATAATCACGTTACCATCAGCGGTCTCACTCCGAATACAAAGTACTTCTACAGACCTCAATTCTCCAATACTACTTACAACTTTGTTACCAGCAGAGCTGCTGGTGACATGACTCCATACGTGAGTCAACTCTGTCGCACTGGCGATGTTTGGAACGCTGAAACTTTCTCCACTCTCACCCTGTAGATTACCAACGTCGTTGTAGACTTGGGTTTGATTGGTCCAAATGGATTGTCAACTGTTGGAAAGGCTTCCATTCACCCTCTTGGAGTCAACGATTCGACCACCATCTCCACTATGGAGTCCAAGATGAATGAGTTTGATTTGATCGCAAGTATCAGTTTTCTTTTCTATCTAGTACTTAACCACTGTCTAATGCCTTGTGTAATACAATAGTGGCACCCTGGTGACATTGCTTACGCTGATTACTGGCTCAAGGAAGAAATTGGTGGTGCTATCCCAAACACTTCGTACGCCCGAAATCATTGGCAGGACCCCTGCCTCAGATCGTTGTCGTTCCTTTATTGATCTATCTGTTATCTCGGTTACTCACATCAGATACGCCGAGGGTGTTGTTGTCTATGAAACCTTGCTTAATCAATTCTACGATGAGATGTCCGCTCTCTCCGCGTACAAGCCATACATGGTCGGACCTGGTAACCATGAGTGAGTTCAACTTGCATTTTCATTATTTTGTACTGAGCAATCTAACGGTCTGTTTTGTAGGGCAAATTGCGACAATGGCGGTACGACCGACACCAGGACCAACACCACCGTCACTTCCTCCATCTGCATGCCAGGACAAACTAACTTTACAGGATTTATCAACCACTTTAGAATGGTAGGTTTTTCTTTACTGCGCTTTGTTGGGGCAACTCTGACATCTCATTTAGCCAGGTAAACTTTCAGGAGGAACCGGAAATTTCTGGTTTTCCTTCGACCATGGCATGACCCACTACATTCAACTCAATTCTGAGACCGATTTGGGCCACGGATATATTGCTCAAGATGCTCCCAATGGTCCGGAAGGTCTCGACTCTGGTCCCTTCAACACCACCATGGACGCTCAAACTACTTGGCTTGAGGCTGACTTGAAAGCCGTCAACAGAACCAAGACCCCATGGGTTGTCGCTGCTGCCCACAGACCATGGTATCTCTCTCACGCCAATGCCTCTGGAACCATCTGCTGGAGTTGTAAGGACGTGTTCGAACCACTCCTCTACAAATACGGTGTTGATCTCGTCATGCACGGCCACTCCCACGTGTACCAGCGTAGCGCTCCGATGTACGACAGCCAAGTTGATCCGAATGAGCTCAACAACCCAAAGTTCCCCTGGTACATTGTGTGAGTTCCTAATCTCTCCTCCTTATCGTTCGACTGTCGAACGCACATTTGAGATCTGACAACACTCCTGTTACCCTCTCTTCATCGATCGCGCAACCTCAAACAACAAACATGTGTAGCAACGGAGCTGGTGGTCACTGGAACGGTCTTGATGCTGTCAGTGTTTCCTGATAATGACTTTGTCGTTCCAACTCTTTACTGATTGTGCGCTCTTCTCTCCAGCTTCAATACCCACTTTACAACTACTCAAGAAAAGCGTTTGATACCGCTTATGGTTACTCAAGATTGACTTTCCACAACGCAACGCATCTTACCCGTAAGCGATCTTTCTCGTCAACTCGAGGTGAAGTTCCCTTTGCCTGCTGTCGAGCACTGACGGCTCATTCTTTTTTCTTTCTGATTTGCCTACCAGATGACTTCGTTGCTTCTGCTAATGGAACTGTCCTCGATAGCGCTACTTTGTTCAAGAACAGAACCACCACCGCTGCCGCAACCAGCTCCTCCACGACCTCAGGCGCCGATTTGTCCGTGGTCAGCAGATCAACTGTTGCTGCAGCCGGTGTCTTGGCTCTTGCTGTTCCTCTCTTCCTGTAAAGTTAGCAATGGGACCGTGCGGAAAGAAGTAGAAAAATTATTAGAAGTT
This sequence comes from Krasilnikovozyma curviuscula, assembly GCA_014825775.1. Classification (NCBI taxonomy): domain Eukaryota; kingdom Fungi; phylum Basidiomycota; class Tremellomycetes; order Cystofilobasidiales; family Mrakiaceae; genus Krasilnikovozyma; species Krasilnikovozyma curviuscula. The sequence continues at coordinate 34,819 of MVAQ01000055.1, forward strand.
AGAAATTATTAGAATCATCCGCGCCTTGTTTGTTTCTTCGTGTTGAATTGAAGTATAACAAGCGCTGAGACTTAGGAGTTAATCTTTCAGCAGTAGTCCTAATTCTATTCTATTGCTGATAAATATTTCTCAAAGAGTGGTACTGAGAAAGGAAGTCCAATTGGGGCTTCAGCCATGAAGTGTTAGCGCAGGCTGGTCAGCAATCTAGTCTAGCTCTGTCGTGATTCCCATCTCTGAAGCACGTTCCCACGGCGTCTTTCGTTCAGCCACCAGTCAACCTAACTCGGTGATCAGAAACTTGGTGAGACTAATGACCATTTTTATTCAATTTTAGGTCTCACTTCGCCGGGTCAGCGCGGCGAGAGATTTTCGTCGCCTCAAACGTGTTCACCGCTAGTGATTTCCCAGCAATTTACCTGCGCGTGTAATTCTCTCCTCCGACTACTCACCTTCCAACCAGCATCTCTTCTCCTCGCCATTGCAAGATGTGGGAAACAAGGAGAATCTACAAACGTCAAGCCAGTGATGCTGGTCTGCCCAACAACACGGTGCTGCTCTCCGTCTCTACTAAATCGTTCACATCGGAGGACGAGTCTCTGTTGGTCGAAGAGGGAAAAGCTGACCTAACCAGCTTCACAGACGAACCTGAACCAATTGAGTCCTTCCCGGGCAGGAAACACATTATGTGGTAAGGGATACAAATGTTCAGGGAAACTTCGTAACATTTTCCTGACGGTGTTTCTTTCAGGGCCGTCGGAGCTTTGTTTGGATTGGCAACTTTACTGGCCATGTTTCAACTGCAATCTCAGGAGTTTGACCAACTAGACCTCACTACATCGAATTCTAACTCACTCGAAGAGCAGCACTTCTGTGGTACGTGTGATTGAGTGGGTCGTCTAGTAAACCCATGTTAACCTTATTTGGGGCGCCTCCGGCGCGTGTTCCTCTCGATCCTGATGACACTAGATCCTTACCATTCAAGAGGTTATCTCAACGTCGATTTGGAGGAACCATCGAATACCAAGTGGAAAGTCTTCAAAAAAGCGTGTCAGACTCCAATGCTATTCTCCTCTTACCGCCATCTCTTCGGGACGTCAGCTGTGGCCGATAGCAATGGCGCAAAAGACGGGCTGGAAGATGTATCTTTCCTCAGAAACAAGACTGTCTTGGTAATGGGAGACTCCACCACACGAGAAACAGTCAACCAAATATCTCAGCTAATGCATGGAGTCGATGCTCAAATCATCCCCTACCCTGAACATATAAACTCGACCGCAAGGCCGCACGTTTACTACGACGAAGTCAATGATTTCTTGATTGTACAGTTCTTTCATTATGGCTTGGACGAAGTAGACTATTGGTAAGCAACAGAATTTTGTTTACAGGTGGACGTGGCGCTGATGTTCAACGGGATCAATTTTCAGGAGTATGCAAGGACCCAACAGCCACTACTTCCCTCCGGGACTGGCCGAATCGCGTGTAGAACAGTTCCTCAAACCTGTCATGGCAAACATTTCAAGTTATCTGCCTGATGTTCTCGTGAACAGCGCAGAAACATTCTCCCAAAGGAGGATTGATGTGATCGAGTTTGCGAGCGGCTTAGTACGTCTTTTCGAAGGGATCTCCTACTTCATACTGCTAACTTGGTTCTCACATTTTTACTCCAGTGGGATCTATCGCACTGGGCAAGAGAAGAACACAAACAAGGTCTCTCAACGGTGGAAGCACTATCAGAAGAACGTCTGCAGTGGTACACAGGCCGTATTGTCAGCGTAATAGAGAAACTCAAGTCTACCTTCACCAGTAGCAACGGAGATGCTCCTTTGGTAGTGTTTAGAAACACTCATTTCCCCATGAACGACAATGCAGCGTAAGCATCCATCTTGCTTCCCTTCCAGTACCGCAGAGCCTAACCAACGAAACATGACTTGTATTTGGTTTAAAATAGAGGATGGTGGTTCGGCCAGTTGAATTCAGCAGATGGGGCAAAAGTACCTTACTTCCACAGTAGGTTGTCGCGCAATTGCTCTTTTCAATAATGCCTTTTGCTTACTTGCTAGCTTGCCCCAGGTAATCGCGTCTTTCAACTCAACGAAGCAGCAAAATTCTACCTCACGAAATACCATTCATCACCCAACTCATCACCTTTTATCTATCAGAATTGGTGGGGCAGTCTGCTTTTGGGGCAAGAACAGGTGAGGGGTCACTTCCTTGCGTTGCTTCTAGATCAACTGTTTTACTAATAAAATATTACCCACTCTTCCATCACACAGTATCAGGCAGATGAACTTCACCCAGCAGCCGTACCGGGTGGGTGGCTAGCTGCAGATATGATGTTGTGGGAGCTGAAGATGCTCCACCGGCTCGAATTCACTAACTGATCTCCTTGGTCTCTGGGTACATATGTTGTATTACTCATTCTTTTCCACTACATGCGGTATCCGTAGAATTTGTTTGATTTGGCTTCTCTTTGATTAGTGCTCTCACTTCGCAGTCTTCACTGTACATCGAAGACTTTGTTCTGTCTTGTATCTCCGTAAATATTGTCCGCTTTGGTTTTAATATGTCTGGCTTATTGTATTTCTCAATGTCATCTGTACTTCGATACATTCTCGAAATCGTAAGTAGAACCGACATGGGTGCGGTTTTGCGCAGACTGGTTCAGATTTCTATATTGTTTATTAGATGCGCTTTATCTAGAATGACACAGCTGTAGACATCTTTCTCGCATTCCCTTGATAACAGGTTTCATTACCACGAAAACAACCTACATTTCGCCACGCGGGATAAGGCACCAGTTGAGTTTCTCGTTATCCAGTAGTTTGTTTGCAGGAGGCCACGACTCTTGTTTTCCCAGGCCAGATCCCAAAATCCCAAAGAAGAAGGAGGCGTTGAACCATGTCTGGTCTTTACAAGCAGTGAGTTGCTCGTTTAAAAAGGCTCCTTTCGTACGTGGTGGTCGGAGGAGCTGCTGATATTGTTTCTTGTCACTCGCAGAGATTTACCGCCTCAGGGAGGATTCCAACCTGTAGCATACAAGAGAGCACTCAATTTCACCAAAGGTCCCTCTGGACTGGTTATGTTTGGTGCGCTGTTCGCCATTATGGGCTCTGGATGGTACTACAAGCTTCAAGAGTTGACCGAGAAGAAGTAAGTTCACATACTGTCCTCCCTATTGCTATTGGTTATCAAGCTGGTAGATCTTGGAGAATAGAGATAAAAGAACATACAAAAAGGATCTTGAGCTGGTCCTTCAGTAACGAAGAAGACGAGAGGTCAGATACGGCAATGTGGGGAATGGACCAGCTGCACCGGCAGTCCTAACCTAGAGCTGTAACCCTCGCCTCCATACCATGAGAGGAATTCGTTCTTTCATATTTTTTCATACTATACGGCTATTGACAGCTGGCCTCTTTGACAAATAGGGAGCTTCAAAACGAGAAAATCCACTCGAGAATTAACCTCGTACCGCTCTTGACGGCTGAAGCAGACAGAGATGCTGTGAGGAGAATGATTGCCGATCGTAGACGTGAGGGAATCATTATGGGAAGCGAAGATTGGGCTAAGGTGAGATCACATCGTCTTTGGTCGCCCGAAATCGCAACTAATGAATCCTTACCACTTCTCTACCGCGTACTCTACTCTTCAGGACAAGGAGCCCATTTACAAGAGCGGAAGATACGTAGAGAAGACTCAGCTGTTACATTAGAGGACTTGAACTCCTTTTTGATGTCACCCTTGCTACAAACTGCTTCTCTTTCGAAATCTTGCGAGGGTTATTCATTGACATTTCTACTTCCACACTCAAATTAATCCCCGATAAAAATAATAATACATATAGTCTCATGGCAGCACACCACCCTGCTCGTCAGCTTCAATGAGAATCCAACTTGTCCCACACCCTGCCCATACAGCTCTGATCCTTCCATGATTTTCAACGGGGAGCAACCTCGGTGTTTCCCAATTGAGAGTAGTACCATCTCCCAAATTACCGTGCTCGTTCCAGCCCCAACCGAAGATATTGTTGTCTTCACATATCGCAAGGAGGTGCTCAGAACCGGAGACAAGCGTTTTTATCTTGACCAGATCTGGCAAAGAAGATGGATTGAGAGACGACTGCCTGGTAGACACGGGAGGAGAGGCCAAAGATACAATAGGAAAGTGTTCAGGAGGTGTTGACGGAAAGGTGATCAAGCCGATGTCTGTTGGCGGCGTTGTTCTTCCAAGTTGAGAATGCGTGTTGGATCCTGCAGAAAACACCTGTCCTTTTGAGTCGAGGATGAAGCAAGAGGACCAGGTTGAAGCTACGTTTGAGATATCTTCTCGCGTCAAGCTGTTGACGTTAGAGGTGAAAGTATTGAAATCGATGCTTGGCCTGCCGTAGGATTTCAAGGCAGTTGGACTGAGGAGGATCGAATGGTTCATGCCCACACTGAACCGTAAGGATGGCAATTTCCTGGCTGGAAATCTTGCCAAGAGCGATGGTGGTATAAATTTAGAGTGTTTCACAGAGGGAGATGAAGATTGTTGTGTTGACGAGAAGTGAAGCTGACCATTCCTAGCTGCTCCCCATCCGAGGACGAACTCTTCTGTTTGAGATGCACAAGATAACAGTATATGACGAGGTCCACAAGCGAGAGATATGAATCTAGTACCAGGCACGAAATGGAGGTGTCCAAGGTCGAGGGAAGCTGGTGTTGCTGTGTGGGTGTTACGTCCTAGTTCTCCAAAGTCGTTGCTACCAAATGTCCAGACATTCCATTGTTTTGTAAATTTATCCTCCAAGACTATAACGCTGCTACTCCACAAAGAGCCCACTCCGACTAGTTCCCAACTATCCTCAGCGAGTGATTGCGGGCAGCTCAACTTCTTGAACCCACTCCAGGTTGATGCAGACCCGGCTGTCAAAGCCCCCAATTGTCCTAGAGATCCATCACCTGTTCCCCATAACTCCGTTCGACCACTCTCGTCTTGAATTACAGCCAGCGTATGATTTCCACCAGAAGAGATTTCCAGTAGGGAAGAACCTGTAGGTGGGAACGGGGTCGGAGCAGCCAAACTGGAGACTGTAGAGTATGAGCTGGTGGGCTGAAAGACATGACTATCTTCTACTCCCGAGTGTGCCAGTTGTCCTTTGGAGTTGGAACCGGTGGAAAGAAGGATTGCGGGCATGGTAGCAGGGTTAAGACCTTCGAGGTCGGGTTTTCAATGACAAACAACAACCACCCGTGAGAGCAGAGAGAGGGACCGGGACAGTGAAGACTTCTGGCAGAGGCAAATTTGTGACAGTGTTAGTAAGAGCAACATAGAGCATGATGGATCAGTAGCTAAAAGTAACTGGAGCAAAGACTGACCAACTCGCTTTCAAGCACAACAATCCTACGCACCACTACAGCTCCCTCCCATCAAGGGCTGCTCTCGTATGCTCAGCTGTTGGTTGACTTCGAGATCTGAGCAGCTACCTAGCTGCTCAATGCAAGTCCACAGCGACCGTTTCGTTCTTGTCGATCCCTTTGTTTGTCTCGTCGCCACCAAGCATTCGTTGCTATAAAATCACAGCAGCTTACTCAGGAGAAATTGTCTAGCATTAAAGAAGATGAAGAAACGTGTACTTTGTGGTTTTGAAAAGGAAAGTACGTTACGATGTGGATGTTGCGTTAAGACGCGTACAGGAGAAGACCAGGGGTTTGACGTAGGAACCGAACGCAAAATGGACAAGTTGACTCTCTTCCTTCTCCTACTAAAGCATTTGACCCTAGAAGAAAGTTGGCATCCGCAAATACGATGATGAATCGAGTCAAAGATGAGGTAGAGGTTTCGTTTTGACTCGCAGCAGTTCTTGACCTTGCAGCAACGAGAGGTACAGCTGAACAAATGCCATTTATCTAATCTAGCTGGAGTTACATCCCAGTTGACCACTGCATCGTTCCGAACGTCACAATCAACATCACTTCGATGATGACAGCCCCTAAGTTATAGTTTGAAATCCTTAGATGGTAAGATGTTGATCAGTACTACTGGCCTTGAAATAAAAAGAAGCAATTATATCAATTCTCACCTTGCCCTGTAACAGCTTCTGTGTCTGTGGGTCTGTCTCTATGAGCCCCTTGGCTATCGCATGCGTATCTCGTGTGACCAAGTCGATCACCCTAGCTCTCTGCGCTTCACTTGTCATCGATTTTGGAATATCTGTATCAGGGTGCAATGAGAGGGTATCAGCGGGTGAGCGAGATGTCGTAGCGAGATGCCACGAGATTATGGCTGGAACGCACATCTACTCGTCGGGGTGTCTACAGCCTGCCTCAGTTGTTCAATGAGATCATCGCCGTCACCATGAATCTGTTAAGTTGAGATGGCGAGACAGAAACAACAGTCAAGAATCACCATGGCAATGAAAGAGGCGAAGAGCAACAGGCGAGAATAGTAGACCTACATAGTTGTAAGCGAATGGACTTCCTTGGTTACCAGCATGGTTGTGTTGAGAGTTCGTCGCTATCCTTCGTCCAGAGTCAGGATCGACGACAAAGTTTTTAGTAGGGTTGAGGAACGGTGTTCCAAAGCACATGGAAAACCTGAAGGAAATCAATGGATATCAGGGGTATCCTTCACGCTAGCGGACAAGCTAGCGTTACCACTTACCACGGTGTTGGAGAAATGAAAGGGTCACCTGTTCATTGTAAAAGTTTGGAAGATGTTAGTTTACCCGTCTGGCAATTTGACTAATGCTTGTAATGAATGAAGGCTCACCCAATCCTATCAGCGCTCGAGATTTAGCTACTCTGCGAGCCAGAAAGAAAAGAAAAAAAAAGAAAAAGCGTAAGACTTCACCTCTCAACAAAATAGCAAAGAGGACTCACTCAAGGAAGAACTTAGCCTCGGGAAGTTTGTTTACTCCGTCTCCGACGTGGTCGATGGCGTCACACAGCGTCTCATCTGTGTCGACCTGGAAGGCGCCTACAAAGCGGATATTCAACTCTACTTTGGCTTTGCGTAACGTTTCACAGTCGAGAGATGAGTGCCCTTCATTCATGTACCTAGCATACTTCCCGAGAATGTAGACTTGGCGAGGGCGATCAACTGTCGGCGTGTACTGCAACGTGATCATAACAGACGCTGAATCAGTACAATTGTACAGAATGAAGATTTTTGATGATCCTTGGAGTTCATACCGGTACAGCCATACATTCCTTCTCGATGGAGTACCCAAGGTAGAAATTGGAATACTCTTTTTCAGGGGTGACGGTGAAGTTGAATCCAAGTGGGCCAAGTGCTATCGAGTTTGGTTTGAGAAGTCATACCCAGCATCGTCATCTGCAGATAGTGACTCACCTTCAGGGAAGAACTAAAGGGAAAGTGTATCAGTAATCTCGCCCAATCGTAAAGGTGAAGGAAAGTGCCTGAACTTACAGCAAAAGTGTGGAAGAGATTTAGAGGCACTCCATGACTAATTACCCATAGGGAGGGAGTACGATAGTCAGTCAGAAAGATGAATGCACTCGTTCAACCACTTGAAACGCAGCCACTCACGGATTCCAGATGGTTTTTATGCAAGACCAATCATCTAGACAATCCCAGATGTAATCTGGACTCACGATAATAGCTTTTACGAGCTTGGGGAAGATTCTATTGTACGCAAAATCAAGGCAGTTGTTGAGCATCAACCCCCATGACACAAAATCAAGAAAGGGGCGCGAATTACTTGTAGTACGGTACTGGTTGAACGGAACGCGACTCAGTGACCGTCTAGCAAAGATTCTCTCTGAGTTAACAATTCCTCACCAATTTTGTCTGCACGATCTATTAACAAGTAGGTCATTCCAAGCTCATCCATCGCCCTCATACTATAGCAACAGTAACCAATTAGTTTCTAGTCCGTTTTTTTAGTCCGTCATTTTCGTTTTCTGTCGCGACTCACACAGATCTGTACCATGAGTAAGATTACAAAGATAAGCATCTGTGAGGTTCGTGAACTTAATTGCATTGGGAGCGACTTACCTGGCCCAAATGTTCTCGCCGCTCACAGCACCGGCTGCAAAGCGAGAAGGACGAGCGATCAGCAGCGATGAAGCAAATCAATTTACTACTAAGGAGAGACTCACCTAGAACATCGTCGAAATTGTTCTCTCGAACGAGGACGATGGTGTCCTGCCACGGTCCACAATTTCCCAGAGCACGACACGCGACGAGCTTTTGAAAACTCTTTAAACTGGAATCTTCCCACAAATCACTAAACCCTTCTGCTGCTTGAGTCCTGTCTAACGAATGAGCTACAGTGCTGTTGGACTGAGGTAGCACTTGAGCTGGTGTGAGCTGGGCGAAGTATCGAGAGGGCGCGAAGGTCCAGAGACCGACCAGGACAAGGAACACCAAAGCCAAGGCCATCCGAGTTAGTCGCTGACTCGGAGGACCCGCCATGATACTTGATTACTCTAGTGAAGGAACGAGAGCTAAAGAAAGGAAACAAAAGGGAAGATGGGTCGTGGGTGTCAGGAATTAATGATTGAATTTTTTATTTATTTTTTACTTTTTGCAGGGCGAACTGGGCCTTGAGAAGACGAAGAAAAAATAGAGCAGCATCTTGGAAAACACAGATGCCATTTACTGCTTCAGAACTGAACTAAGCTCTGTTCCAGACCAGAAGCTGCTCAGGCGTCCCGCCACCGTTTTTTTGGAAGCGTCTCCCCATCCGATCAGTGAGGTTTGGTCGAGCATCCATCACATCATGGACTCGCTCAGGCGACGGCTCCATGGCCCCTCAGCGTCCCCACCGCAGACATTCCTGTCGCTTCCCCAGGTCGTCAGGCGCAACAAGTCAGCCATGAGACTTTTCTGGGTCGTCTCTGCCGCCCTCTGCTGGACCCTATTCATTACCTTCAATCCAACGGCGCTGTCAGACCTGACAACACCAGCTACCACTGCTGCTTACCAGCAACACCCTCTCTCTGTCCAATCTCATCATGTTGAGCCTGCAACCCTCAGCGCCTCTCAACTTTTGGAAATCCACCGCTCGACAGGTTACATGTGTGACCGCTGCTTGGTTCGACCAGACTTGTGTGGCGTCTACGGTACAAAGAACGTCGATCTCTCTCGAGGGTATGATGGGACTGGAACTCGATGGAGACACGTCATGGAAAAAGCTGGGCGGGGCGAAGAAATTAAAATGGGTGTATTGGGTGGCTCTGTTTCCCTGGGCCATGGTTGCGACTGCACAACGTAAGACAATTGACTCGTTCCCTTTCTCATGATAAAACAGTATTCTTATTGACACACTTTTACAGCTGGCACGCATTGGTCGCCGACTGGTGGAACACAACTTTCCCCGGCCCACTCACACACTACGACGGCTCCGTTGGTGCAAGAGGTAAGCAAGACTCGAACATTGATCGAGCAGAAGAAATCTTTTACTGATGCAATAATTTATTAGGAAGTGACTACTTCAAGTTTTGTCACGTAAGTGTAACCTCATCACTGGTCCTCTCGTTGTTTTGAGTACCTTCACTAACAACCTAATTACCACATCGTTACTCATCACAGAAAGAACACATTCCACAAGATGTCGATATTATTCTCCTTGAATTCGCAGTTAACGACTGGGACCGAGATGAAAAATCCTTCAACAACTTTGAGACGCTTCTCCGAACCGTGATCGAATACCCGTCCGCACCGGCCGTCCTGATCTACGACTGGCTCAAACTCGACAGTATCCTATCCACGGGCGCAGATGCTCAACATGGGCTGGCTCAGTATTACGACGTACCTGTCGTCAACCTCAGAAATGTCGTGCTGCCGTTCGTCATGGACGATACAACGAGGATCAGAGAGATATTTGTGTACAAGGATCATCAGGATCTCGTGCATCCCTCTAAAGTTGGACAGTGAGTAGACACAATTCCCCCCCGCAGGTGCTTCAGAGTTCTTACTTTCGAGACTTCTTTAACCTTTTTTGTCCGCCAGCCAAATGAGTGCGGACATGGTCATCTTGTACTTGGAACAGCGTGAGTCCTGTAGCACCACTAGTTGCCACTTCTATTCTACTTCCTCTGAAAGCTCACATCTATGGCCGCATCTCCTTCAGAGCTCTGCCAGTTAAAGCATCGCCCCGTCATTCCCCCGTCTACGCATTCCCACATCACGCAGGACGCTGACCAAGTCGCGAATGTGATACCTAGGGTGAATCTAGCTCTGCAGTTCTTCAGAATTATCCATATTGCGTACTAACAGCCTTCCACTCCCCCAGGTCCGTCTATCTAATCGATTGACCGACGCAGCACCCCACAAAGTTGAGCCAATGTGCGCTTCGGTAGACTCACTAACGAGTCCGCTCAAGCCACTATTGGACCAAACCAAAGGATTTGTTCTGCATCAACAGAGTGCTGATAAATGGTTCTGGAGGGGTGAAGAAGCCGGTGCTGAGATCGCGTTTGAGGTGGAGACTACGATGCCCGAGGCTGAAATGTACGGCCTCTACTCTGACATTGTTCGCTTTTGAATTTGACTTCTCTAACTTTTTTGTCTTGCCTTTTTATAGAACCATTTACATACTCAAAAGCAAGAAGTTTCAATTGGGAGAGATGGACTGTTGGATAGATGACGCGTTCGACCGGAGAACTTTCATCCCAGCTTGGTGGGACAACACAATGAGCATCGGTGAATTCTACAAAATCCAGTCACCGGACGTTAAGCCGGGAAAGCACATTGTGAGGTGTAGAATCTTGGATAGAGGTGGTGGGTGGGATGAAAGCAAAGGAACCGCCATCAATATTATCGGTCTTTTCGTTATCTAGATTATCTTTCCGCATCATTCTGTTTTGTTACGAAATCACCAGAGATACATATGCAGGTATACCACTTTTTTACAACATGCTTGCTTGCAGGGTGAAAATTACAGAATGCTCTAGCTAGGAACAAAGTATAAGTTATACCCTTGAAATAGGGGTCGTTGGCCAGCGCATCAGCCTTTTCATTTTGGTAGAGTGCATAGCGAAGAAGAAAGGGGATTTAGTTTCTAGCAGATCCCGGTGGTTCCCGTCCAGCGGGTAGACGAGCGCATCTCGTATGAGCATGAGGTTGGCTTGCATGCGCTCAATCTAAGATTAAAACGGGATATGATTAGTGAGATGGCCATAGAGGACAGCGATGGTTTAGTTGCTCACTTCTGAGAGTGGAATTGCTGAAAGGACGTCTTCCAGTCGCTCGAGATGGAATGATGGAACGAACACGGCAATTTTGGACCAGTCGATCATGTCCCAAAACGGAAATTGAGCCGTTTCTGTCAGTATCACAGGAATACAGCCGGCATAGATTATATCTGAGGTTCGAGTAGCCCACCCTGTGAAACGACCAAAACGACCACAAAAAGTCAGCGCCGGTGTCCGTGAGCAGAGTAAGTAGTCCATTCTTACCTGTCGTTCCGGTCTGGAAGAAAACACCAAAGAAACATAGAATGAGAACATCGGTCTAGCTAGTAAATGGATTGTAATAAGACTCACAGGCAAAGGGCAAAAGATGGTGTTGTTGAGCTGCTCCATGTATGAACCCTCGGGTGCGGCCCAGTGAACCCTGAGATCAGGAATCCCCAGAACCGTCTGGGAAGACTCTTTCATAGGTCTACTTGAGCACGTCAAGCGCTGTCGCATTTTGTACCCTGTTCCTGATTTACCACCTGAGACTCGGCAGTTGGTTAGCCAATGTGCTGCTTGTGCTTGCACTGCTAATAAAGACGTAACACACCTTCAAATGTTACCAACACTTTTCTGTCCCTTGAAGGACGGACTTGGGTCAAGTCGCTGAAAGCATCGAAAAGCTTTGGAGTGATACAGGTACGAGGCGGTATCCTGGTACAGAAAAATAGAGCATCAGATGAGAAGCCAGATATCCATTGAGAGAAGAATCTTACATGACGTCTTGATGAGGGCGATAGCAAGGGCTACGAGTGGACAACATTGTTTGAGTCTTTTAGCGGAAACGTTACCAGATTTGGTACTCACATATTGAGATCCCCCATGACCGTCCAAGCTGCGTGTTAGAAAGAGGGAATCAGTGAACTGTTGTCATTAGAGATAAAAATTGCTGGGATAAGCTTACCAGTTGCGTATTTAAGAAAGTCTGGAATGGCAGCTTTCTCTTCCCTCATCTCCCAAACCGACCAACCAATCTTCATGCAAGCACCCCAATCCTTTTATCAGAATAAAAAGAGCGTCAGAGAACCGCAATAGGTTTTGCAATGACCGAACTAACGTGAGTGAACGGCACCACCAGTTTCCGAGGATCGATTTGAGGTTGCGCTTCGAATGTCGCTGTTGTCCATAGTTCCAGCGTGTCCTAAAGCGCAAGATGAAACGTTCAGAAATGATGAAAGAGACACCAAACCAATGGTAATGTACTCACCTGCATAGTTTGAGGTGCGTAGAAGGGCTCAAAAAGAATATCTGCGTCGTCTGCGGACGACATGTTTTCGCGAACAGCCAATTCCATGGACGCACTCGCGGAGAAGCAATTGAGGCTCAGAAGATCAGAGTTAGCTTTCAAATAATCAACCCGCTGTGTCTCTAGAGAACTCTCGAGGGTGACGATGCTGACTTTGGGTAGAGAGGATGCTCTGACAAATCGCGAGGCGTGCGGCCGGAGAACGTTAAGCCAGGACGACTTTTCGACCATGGAAAGAAGCGGATTCGCAAGCTGGGAGGGCGCAAGTTCAGGATACGAGAGATGTGGAAGGTTGGCTACCGAAGAGAAGGGGAATCTTAATCGCTGTTTGCAGAGAGACACCACACACTGACAGTCTCCCGTATCCAGACAGACGTAGGGCAAACTGCAGTCGTTTTTACAGGCTGGTAGACCATTCTGTATCCATTCGGACGCTTCTCCTCTTCTTGGAGGTGCTGATTGAGTGAGATGGTGGTCATCGAGAGTTGCGAGATGTTGAGACGCCTTTGCCAGGGCTTTAGACGAGAGAGCGCACAATGTCGATGGAACGGCACCAGAGAACGAGTTGTGAGTGGAAGTGACTTGGTTCTCAATACTGTTTAGTATTGCTGAACAGAAGAGCGCATATAAACACCCGCGAGAGTCAGCAAAAGGACGAACAAAGATACAAGGGATCAAGGCACCTACGATCTTGACGGTAGAATGGCCACGGTTGAGGGACATTGGGACAGCAGATTGGAATCGACTTGAAGTGACATTCTTGTGGTTTCATTTGAGATAATGTGAAGTTGCCATGAAGCGTCTGAGGGGGAAGGATGTATTTGTCTGTTCCAGGAATTTTGAGATTGAATGATCCTTCCTGGTAGTTGATATCCATCTCGAACTGGTAGATGAAACCGGAGAGATCAGCATCCTCTGTTGTCACGTAGTCAAACATGAACGTGTCTTGATGTTTTGTAGAAGCCTTCAATCCGAGCCACCCAGCTGGCCGCGGGACATCGAGGTAAGCTCCCACTTCCCTCGCGACTTTAAGAAGCGGGATCCCATCCTCGGACAGTGTTACAGAGAATATGACCATTGATGGTACCATATTGCTGAGAAGGTGCCACTGATAGTCCATTTTGGTGTTGTCTGCACCGATAGAACGCGCTCTCAGAGTTGCAAAGCCGTCCAAAATCTTGACATGGAAATCTCCATAACAACCATTGAGGTTCTGTATCTGCTGGTTATCCAATATCTCAGGTGCAGCCCCACCACATGTAGATTCTATCCTCTTGGAGAGTATCGATTTGGTTTTAGCAAGATAGAGTGTGATTAACCTTTGTAGACCTTCATCCATGAAAACCTTAGGACGATATCCAAGTTCATTGGCAGCTTTCACCAACGATCCAACATAGTTATTTGGGAACCGATCGTCTCCGGGGATGGTGAGAAGGGCCGAGTGAGAGCGAGACAGACTGATGATTTTGTCGATGAGATGTTGAACTGGAACTGAAAAGGAAACGTAGGAAGGTTTGAATTGAAAGCTCAAAGCTAGAAGTAAAATAACACTGAAGAAATTTACCTGACTCTCCTGCTGCCACGTTGAAAACGTCAAATGAAACTCTCGTGTTGCTGATGGACCCCAGCCTTCCGCTTTTATCGAGTTGTGCCGCAGCAAGTAAGAACGCCTCCACGGCATCGTCAATATGAACCATATCGAGCTGTTGTGGTCCGATCAACAATGTCAGCAACAAACGTCACGCTGGATGGGGACAGAAAACGCAAATGAACCGCACTGACATTTTGTTCCCCACCAGATATCTGAATTGGAAGGTGTGAGAGCGCCTGAGTGACGATGGATGGGACCAGCCTCTCAAGATGGTCATCCACTCCACCATAGACATTGGAAAGACGGAGCGCGATGGCTCGGAGAGACTTTCCTGAGAAAAGGCCGGAGGATGAATACTCCTGCGCTCTTTTCTCAATTACTTTCTCAGCGTGCAGTTTAGCTGAAAATTAGAAAAAATTGTTAGATGCAATGAATTGGTGCCATCAAGTCACGATGATGGGCTTACACGCTCCATACACATTAGCTGGTATTCGTTCAGCGTCTTCGGCGACTGGGAACTAATGAACAACCCCCAGTTAGAAAGACAAAGCCGCCGCGACGGTGACAGGCAGATATCAGAGACAAGGTACTAACCTCCTTGGCATTACCATACACTTCTCTTGAACTAGACAAGATGATCCAAGGTTTTCGTGGATGGGCGTCGATGGCGTCCAACACTAGGGCTGTTCCTCTCTCATTCACATCCCAGCAGTCCAATTCATTCTCTAAGCACCACAATACTCTTGAAACTGCAGCTAGATGGAAGATCCCCACAACGTCTGGTGTCATCGCTTGTTGAAGTGCTGTTGTGTTTCGTATATCAAAGAGTCGAACGTCCAGAAGCTCACGGGCTTGAGGGTATTCCAAATGGATAGATTCCAGTTCATCCTGGTGAAAGATTAGGTCTATAACTCTGACTGGTGTGTGTGTTGAAAGGAGTCTTCGAACCAAGGTCTTGCCTGTGTTAGAAAGAAAAACGATGAGGATGCAGGTTTTCAACTGCTGCTCAAAATAACTCACCGATGTTTCCACCACCTCCCGTAACCAGCACTCTTCCTTTAGACTGATACTTGATGTCCGTGCTACTGTGAGTCGCGAGCTGTGAATTCGGCTGCTTGTGAGGCAATTCCCTGGAGGGTTTGCTGAGAGTGGTGGTGGGCTCGTCCAAGCGTAAATTCCTTGTTACCTGTGTCTTCATGATGCGTACCCGTGTCAGATAGTTACATAGAAGCGAGAGAGGGGTCGTGAAATGACCAAACTTACCGCTGAGAAAGAGGCGACTACCAGCAGGAAGAGACCAGTCCCCAGTAGCAAGAAGGTCAACGACCTCTTCTTGAATAGATGCTTAGCTGCAATAGACGGGGAGTCAGCAAGCCGTATCATGTTTCCCGTTGAGTGGACGGCGGCTGTTGGTGTCGTTGCTCAACTTGCTTGACTGGCAGCAGCTGGGGCGCAGGTCGCGAGGAACGACGCGAAAACTCGCGCCAAACTGAACACCGTGTCTGAATGAAGATCGTTTTGTTGTGTCTTGCGTGGCGTCTCTGCTGAGTAGAGACTATGATAGTCAGAAACAAGGTAAGACTTTCTCTTCAATTCATATGGAAAATTACAAAGAAGGCACCACCATCAATGAGCGATAACAGTTTTTCAAGTGTATATACTCATTACCGTTTCCAGTTAGCGCTTCTCCATTTCAGTTGTTGGTAATTTAAGTAACGATTTGGCATCTAAGGGTTTTTGTCTCTCCTTCTTCCAAGAAAGTATGGGAAATGTCAGGCCGTAGTACCAGTTCGATCACGCTATGTCTAAAGCATCGGGGAAAACAAAACCTTACTTCTCGAAGAAGAACAGGGACAGGAGAGCCCATGCTACTCGACATCTTCTTAAGTGCCCTTGAATTCACCTGTGTCCAAGTACGTAATAAAGAAGAGCGATGGGAAGACTCGGAGTGCAAGGCCGCGTCGTGCTTGATTTTTTAAATCGCACGCTGAGAAACAAAGCGTAGAGCACCCCTTTTAACTCTTGGATGGACAGAAAACAGGATAAAAACAGGAAAAAAAAAACAGATCTTCATGATTTAGAGAAACAAAAAATAACTTCAAAAATTAAAAACAATGTTGATCCTAGCGTGATTCGAACACGCGTCAAGAGCGAAACAGATGACTCCACAAGCTCTGATACTGACCACTATACTATAGAATCTTGAGATACCTTCAATTGGGTTGTTGCGTTCTAGATAATAACGTCAAAGTCAAGTCCACACCGACCTAGCTCTAGTCTTCATCCCCGTCCCCATCTACAAGCAAAGAGCTCGATATTATCAGCAGTGTTAAATTCGCTAGTCTCATCGATACCTGTATGTGGAATGGATGTACATAGCCCGCCCAAGTTTTGAAGGCACACGTTAATATGTAAGCTTACTGATTCCTGAGTGTCATTGCGTAATTGTGAAAACAATGCCTTAGCTGTTAGAGGAGCAAAGTCTCAAGGGTTGCGTTGTATGTTTCTTGTTGGGCCAAGGAATCTCTAGATGTAACGAATCATATCGTTTAAGTACATGTACTGATGTGATTTAAGACCAAACACGAACCAAAGACAAAGATATCCTGAAAGTTGATGCTACTTTGAGAACTGTTGCGCGTTGTCGACGGAGATCGACGGATCTTCATGTTCCCTATGGTGCACTTATGAAGAAAGCTCTTCCAAAGTGTTTTCATGTGTGAAACCAAGGTTCGTGCGGGGGGTCTGCAAGTTGAATTGGTCAGGGTGAAGTCTCTGTAAACGTAAAGGCGAGAATCAGAATTCGAAAGGTTGTTGGGATCATGAAAGGTGAATGTCGAATATTTACAGTGTCGGTGCGTCATCTTCTCGCAACCAAGAGTTGTCCCGCGCGTTGCCATCTCGAAGGACGAAACCAGAGGAGGACATCGTTGGGAAGGGAAAGGGGGAGCTAGGCCCATGGCTGCTTCATTTTCTGAAAATAGATACAAAAATACAGAAACACCGCACCTTGTGCTTCAATTTGGGATCGTGTATCGAAAATCAGTGCTTTTAGCAACAAGAGCGTCAAATAAAACATCTCCCCTTTTGCAAATGTTTATGTTTCTATTGTTTTATTCTGTCCATACTATCATCTTTCTTTTTCTATTTTATGGAAGGAATGCGACTTCATCTTTTTATCCTTTGGCTCTCATCAAGATTGGATTGATGGGATCAGAGTACTGCCATACACCTTTTCTTCCAATACAATTTCTATCAAACCCTACAAAGGCACAGAACACATCAGGCCATCAATAGAAGGTCTGAGGCGTAAAAGAGTCTGGCGTTCGAAGAAGTGTCCTTTTCCATTATTCGGGACAGCGTTTCATCCTGGCAGCTATTCGAAGTCGCTCCTGCGGGTCACAATATCATCAAGCTTTTTTCCTCGCCCTGTCCCTCTTGATACTCTTGCTCTGTGGTGATCCCGCAGGCACTCTGTAGGATGAACAGTTCTAGTCGTCGACTGCTTCGCCTTGTGTTGGGCTTCGTGTGCTTCCTGTTGCTAGCCCTCGGTTCCTACACGAGCTGGGGACCAGTAGACCTCACACGGGGAAATAGTACAACACAATCTTCAGCCCTCACTCATGCTCAGTCCACAAAAGGCACCAAAGCTGAGAGCTGGTGGGATCAGTCGAGCCTCCGACACCTCAGAGGGCTCATTGAGTGCCGTGACAAAGGCAACTGTGCCCCGTGGCAGGACACGCTGATCCTCATCCAGCAAAACAACTTCGACGACGTATTCGGTGAGTTCCTAGAATCCTTGGTTTCCACTGTAACCCTAGTAAATGATAAGACGTGTCTCATTTTACAGGCGGCGCGGTAAGTGGTGAAAATATCTGGGCCAGGTAAGCAATACGTTTCTTTGTGGTACAGTCAATTCCTGAAAACTGATATGTTCTTGCATCTGGGCAGATCTATGTCAGTATTTTGATAAATTCATCAGTCAGGGTCCTCGTGAGACTGACGGATCTTTTGTCTAGCATGAGAGCACTGGACGAGCTTGGAATGAGTTACCTTTTGGTGAAACGCTGGGAAACAATCTGTAAGTTCTCACATAATTACATGAGTAAGCGGACGTGATAACAGACTCTGGCCTGCTTCAACATGATTCTATGCCAGCATCATATTACCGGTAAGCGGCCAACGACCCAAAGAATGCACGAGCCAACGTATTGATGTTTTCCATTGCTAGCATGTTTCCTACCTTTGTGAAAGCTATCTTCACACAGCCCGAAACTATCTATGGTTGTATCGATGAAGGAAATTGTATCAAGCACACCTGGAACGCGTACGGTGCCAAAAATGGGTTTTATAGTCCTTCTCTCTCATCAGCTTACCATTCCGGTTCGATTTGCTCTGTTAGGGACGGGATACCGCTGCATCTGTTCTACTCGTTTGCTGTAAGTGACGTTCCGTTTCATTGCGACGCAGCCCTGCAATTGCCTGAAGAGCCTTTCTCCCATTTCGAAACAACAGTTTTTTGGCGGTGGTAATTAGACTCCTTCTTCCTGTCTTGACAGAATCAACCTCACATCACGACCTTCACTCTCAAATAGCGCATGGCCCTCTCCGGTACAACTTCACTCTTGTGCCTGAGCCCAACGAGGAGAACGTCTACTTGGGATACTCTGTAGAAAAAGAGTGTAAAGCTATACCCGTGAGTCTCTTTTTGATTGACGGTTTTATTTGGGTTGTAGTTGATGCGGAAACAATTGCCCTTTGGGATATTGCGCCAGTACGTGCCACCTGCTCAACGTCCTCGTCAAGTGTACGTCTTAGCCAAATGGGCGAGGTACCTTACAAGCAAAACAGCTGCCGTTAGCTGTGAAACTCTTCACAGAGCCAAGACTGAACTGAATGTCAGATTTGTTGGTGCCTTTGGTACTGACACCGACGAACCTCCATGCGACGCTGTGGAACACGTTGGCGTCGATGGAAAAGGATCTTTGACAGAAGCTCAATTTTTCGCAGAGTAAGGGTTACTCTTTCCTTTTCTCTATGACTGCAACGAAATGTCCTTCGTCAGTTCTAATCTGCGCTCTTTCCTACAAGAATCGCTAAATCTCGAGCTCTAATTGGCGTCGGTAAGTCTACCTTGTTCACAGGCAATTCTGATTTTTTTCTGACATATCTTTCCACTCATTTCGAATTAAAGGAAACCCTTGGAGCTCACCCACACCCTGGTAAGATGCACCGGAAACTCAACTACGAGACTCGATTCTTACGCGTTGTTTTCTGCAGGTACTCTTTGTGCTTTGGCACTCCGTATCTCAATCCTCTTACAGATTACATCGTCGACTCAGAAGGGCGCAGAGTTGCTCTATGGTCTCAACATTCAACAGCTGGAAATCAAGGGAAACCATACGCCTACAATTACGTTAGTCGGAACGTTCACTTGGCTCATGCGCGAGCGATCCGTTTGATAACCATTCTCTTGCTTGAGGGTCGATAGCTCCAACATGACCCCGACGACTTCATTGAACTACTTCGAGAGGCTCTTGACAATCCTATTGATAGACGTGAGTTATAACTTGAGACTGTAGTTTCTTAATACTGATCGTTGTCTACACTGGTTTCGTCTCAAGATATACCACACGACATGACAAGCGTAGCTCTCCAACAGAGGATCGTCGATTTGGTCA
This sequence comes from Krasilnikovozyma curviuscula, assembly GCA_014825775.1. NCBI lineage: Eukaryota > Fungi > Basidiomycota > Tremellomycetes > Cystofilobasidiales > Mrakiaceae > Krasilnikovozyma > Krasilnikovozyma curviuscula. The sequence continues at coordinate 54,517 of MVAQ01000055.1, forward strand.
CCCGTGATTCATATAGTATAGCAAAATCACTGATGGAATCTGATGACGAGGTGAAGAAGCAGATAGATGGAAAGGTAAGCCTTACCTTGGCGCTCGCTTCTAGTTATTATTCGTGTTGACTTGCGTTGATGATTCATTCCACAGTTTCTGCAGTTATGAACATGTATTTATTTTTATTTCCCCCTTTCTACTGAGGCTTGAACACCCCCAGTCCGAAGGACACCAAGAAGTGTCATGAAATGACACTCGAGCAAAATCTTGCATCTACATTTTGGGCAAGGAAGATACGGAGTAGAATGAATGGTTAGAAAATGGAAACCGAAGCTGATTGGAATCAAGTTCGTTCCCTTGGGTAAAATGAGCAGTCCTTTTGTACCTGCTGTGCCAGAAAAGTTACATGAGTGCAGTAAACAACAGCGTAGCTCTAGAAGATTTCCACCTTAGTTTGCGATGACAGTCACAGGAATATCACTTCCAAGGAGAGCTACGGGCGTAGTCAGAATAGTTGGGTGAAAAAGAAAGAAAGATACGTCAATTTACGGCATGGGCGCTAGGAGAAAGACAACGACGCAGAGCGCCAATTTCTCCTCCTCATCACTCACCAGACCGAGGAAACAAACACGGGTCTGAAAGCTCAAAAGGATTCAAACCGCAAGGTGAGTTCCAAGAGTCTTACAACTTGTAGTGTGCTGTTTTCATAACAAGTTTTTTTTTTCAAGGCTGACCCATCGTGTTGCTTGTGCTTGCAGACCCGGTTTTCGGTATTGAACTTTCGACATTGCCCTCACGTTCGTTGGACGTGAGAAGGCACTGGGAACGTCTATCAGATGGAGAGGAGGACGACAGGCGTTGGAGGCCCAAGAAGGCAGCCTCAGAGGAGCAACGGCCCTCCTCCTGAGCCTGCGTCCAGAGAAGACGCCTTCTCCGAAATCTTTGGTCGTCGATCAACACATCACAGTCACACAGCAGCCCCTCAGCCTCATCAGCATCGCTCACAACATTCGCAGCAGCAACCTTACCATCAGTACAACTACCAGCATGCTGGCCCAAACGGTGGCTTCCCCCCTCCTCGCACCACCCCCAACCCTCAAGGGAACCAATGGAGGCCACCACATGTAGGCGGAGCGAACAAACCTAGCGGTCCTGGCTTTGAATACTATGGAGCTGCTGCCTCGAGTGCTGGCCTCGGTCTCCCCCCTATCCCTGCCCTTCCTGTTCCTCAGCCCTTCACAAACACTTCCTACAAGCCTTTCCCTAACAACTACTCATCATCAATACCTACTTCAACTGGACCACCAGTCCTGCCACCTCTTTTTCAACAAGGTGCTCCAACACTTCCTACGGTTCAGCCTCTGCAGTACAGAAATGACTTTGCGGCGTCAACTTCAACTCTCAGCTCGCTTGGTACAGTTGGTGGTAACCTGGATTCTATTGCTGGTGCTGGACCGAACAATGGGACTAATTATAGCGGAGGGGCAAGGATGTCGGGCTCGCGTGCATCGATAGGCTCAATCACTTCACCAACGTCCTCCTCCTCCAACTACACCGATGGTCCTTCAACGACCCCTACAATGGCTTCTTCTTCCGATCCTAAAATGTCTTCTAGCTCCCAGAGCCCTAGAAGCTCGATGGGGAGTGGGCCTAACGGCACCCAAGCGACAGGCGACAGCAGCTTCACGTCCTACTCCTCGTCAACGGCCAGCTCTCCTCCATCTTCAAAGACTACCCTCCACAGCACTAGCTCGCAGCCATCTTCAGCCATAACATTGAACTTAAGTGGCACAATATCTTCTGGTCCCTCGGTTTTGTCGGGCTCCAGTCCAGCGTCATCTGTTGCAACCGTATCCGCGAATTCGACGGGAAGTGCTGCTCTTGCCAAAAGGGCTCAGTCGATGAATCATCTCACGATCACAACTTCAAAACCCAATAACTCCAGCACCTCCATCTCTTCCTCTCAAAGCCACACAACCACCCACGCCAACACCTCATTACCTTCAATCGCGCCTGCCTTTTTGTCCAAGGTTGCCCAAGCCTTCGAATCATTGATCCCGCTGTCAGAGAGGACAAAGGACGGCTTAGCGTATAAGGATGCTTTCGATGGAAGGGAAGCGGTGGATCTCATCTGTGAAATCATCAAGACTCCAGACCGTAACTTGGCGTTGCTCCTTGGTCGCGCTTTAGACGCTCAAAAGTTCTTTCATGATGTCACTTATGATCATCGACTTCGTGACAGTGCCAACGAGCTATACCAGTTCAAAGAAAAGATGCTGCTGCCGCCTGCATCCTTCAACGACGACCTCTTTATCCCTTTAGGGCACGGAACTTCCACTCCACCTGGCGAAGAGGATGGCTCTTTGTCCTTGCATAGCATCGGTGGGGAGCTACACGGCTCTCCTTCAACCTCATCAATTCTTCCAACCTCAGCGCGGTTCCAGTCGTCCACGTCGCTTGCGTTGATGGATAGAAGAGATTCGGGTGGAACCTTGCCGTCACCGACGCAATCTCTACACCCTTCTCTGCCCACCATACCTCCACCAATATCACAAACATCTTCATCCAATTCTCAACTTCCCGCGACGTTGCACAACGGAGCAGAAGACGATTCCAGCGATGCTCAGCTACCTCAAGGTGTTTTCACCTTGTTGTTGGATTGTTACAGTCCAACTTGCAGTGCCGATAGGCTATGCTACTCGATTGCTTGCCCGAGGAGGATTGAACAAGCCAAGAGGCTCAACATACAACCACAGCCTGGCTTGAGACGCGCCATGAGTGAGGAAAGTTTGAAGGAGGTGGTGAGTTTACTCGGTTCATGTCGCTTTGAGCTGCTTCAATCTTGAACTGACAACTGAAAATAAAAACAAAATTTCTACTAGTCTGGTGACTCTGCACCCTTGTGGATCCACTCCGTCTCGAAAGCGGTCTCTGACTCTGTTAGTCCAAAGGAAAAAAAGCGACAGGAAGCAATCAACGAGTTGATCTACACGGAACGAGATTTCGTAAAGGATTTGGAATACCTTCGAGATGTGAGTAAGCCTTCATTTTGCTTTCCCTCCAAAGCACCTCTGACTCAAACGTTCCCTCTCTAGTGTTGGATGATTCCACTGCGGCAGAAGGACCTAATTGAGCCTGCCGAACGGCGAGTGGAGTTCGTTCAGCAAGTCTTTTGGAATCTTCCTGCAATTCATACCAACAATGCAGTTCTCTCTGACATGTTGACAAAGCGTCAGAAGTCTCATCAGATCGTGGAACGTGTGGGTGACATCCTATTGGAGCGCGTACCTCTGTTCCAACCCTTTGTTGATTACGGTGCACATCAACAATACGGAAAACATGAGTTCGAGAAGGAGAAGGGAAGCAACCCAGATTTTCAGAAGTTCACTGATGAGGTGGAACGGCTGCCTCAGTCTCGAAAGAGTGAATTAAACGCTTTCCTCACCAAACCAACAACGCGTCTTGGACGGTACCCGCTTCTCTTGAAAGCTATTCTTCACGCAACCCCTGAAGACCATCCAGATGCTCGAGATATTCCCCAGGTTCTAGAGATGTTGGATGAGTGGCTCAACAAAGTGAATTCTGCAGCAGGTAAAACTCAGAACAGGATCGATCTCGCCAACTTTGACAGGCAGTTGAGACGACCAAGAGAAAGCGATGTAAGTGTTTTTCTGTTTGTGTTATTATCTACCATGCTGCTCGGATATCCTTACCTTGGAATTTTGACGTTTTCAGCATGAGCTCCGCCTGTACGATGAGGAGCGAGAGCTCATACACAAGGGTCAACTGAAGAGGAGAGGTCAAACTTCCTCTGAGAGTGCCGATTTGGAGGTTTATCTACTAGATCATATGCTTGTGCTGTGTAGGTGGAAGAAGGATAGCAAAAGTGATGAGCCCGAGTTGAGACTTTACAAAAAGGTACGTGTGGAGCCAGTTCAAAGCTTGCTTTTTCACTCTGACAAATATGAAATTGCACTGTAGCCAATACCTTTGGAGCTGCTTACCATGGTCACCTTAGACGAACAGTACAACTTCAACAAGTACGGTATCCGACCCAAATCCCTCCTCTCCCGAACATCCACCGCAAAATCTGGCACATTATCTCTCGCAGCATCACATCGACCGGAGAAGGAAGGAAAACACGGCTTCTCCATCACGTTCCATTACCTTGGTCGACGAGGATATTCCTTAACGCTGTGGTCCATTTCTCACGGTGGTCGCAAAAAATGGTTGGAAGCCATCGACAATCAACAGGCTGTCGTCAAGGAACGCAGTAAAAAGATCGACATTGTTGCAATGGAGAGTCATTTTAGCGGTTCAAGCAGAATCAACTGTGCAGCGCCGTATGATGCTGGAAGAAGAGTTATCTATGGAACGGACGATGGTGTTTGGTTCTCTAATCTTACCGACGACCGGCCTCCTGTGATGGTGCTCTCCTTACCCGATGTTACTCAGGTAGACGTTCTTGAACAGTTCCAGCTCCTGATAGTCCTTGCCGGTCGGTCCTGGATCCCTGATCTCTTAAGTTTGAGTTTTGCTGATTCCGCTTGCTGCTTCTTTAGATCGCTCAGTGCAGACATTCCCTCTCGATGCTCTTGATCCGAAGGACCCCACTTCAGCTCTCAAAAGAGGCAAACGTATCTCCTCTCATACCACCTTTTTCAAAGCTGGCGTCTGCTCAGGTCGCATGCTGGTTTGCATCGTCAAATCTTCCCCGCTCTCCACTACTATCAAAGCAATGGATCCAGTCGAACCAATTACTCAAAGGAAGAAACCTCAAAGTGCGTCATTTAGCAAGTTGATGCCAACCCGTCCAACAGAGACCTTAAAGGTCTTCAAGGTCAGTGTCTGCAAGTATTACCGGATCTTTCTTGCTCTTTCGCTAAAAAGAATTGTTTTACAGGAGTTCTATATTCCCACAGAATCAACTTCAATTCACTTCCTCAAGACACGGCTGTGTGTTGGCTGTACCAAAGGCTTTGAGATTGTAGATCTGGAAACGTTAGATACGCAAGGGCTCTTGGATCCTGCAGATTCCAATCTTGAGCTGGTGAACCGACGAGGTGAGAAGGACAACATTAGGCAGGTTCGTCCGATGGCTATCTACAGAATTGAAGGGGATTTCTTGCTCTGTTATGATGGTATGTCTTGGTCTTGGTCTTCTTTTGTTGTTGCTTGTGGTGCCTTCTCTAAGAACGCATCTTTTTGTTGGTCACAGAATTTGCCTTCTACGTGAACAAAAATGGCTGGAGAGTTGGAGCTCCTGCTAGACGAGAGGACACGAGATGGAAAATGACGTGGGAGGGACAGCCGACCGCCTTTGGTAAGTCAATCCAATCCTTTACCACTTCAAGCTTTTCTGACATAAATCGTTCCTCTTGTATCAGCATTACAATATCCATATGTACTGGCCTTCGATACCGCGTTCATAGAGGTCTGGAACGTGAACACGGGTCAATTGTCACAAGTGATCTTAACAGCGTCCCCCCCTTCTCCAATGATGCCCTATCCCTCATCAGCACCTACGAACTCTTCAATTCGACTCTTGTTTGCCGATACCCCGCCATCTACAATTCACTCTGCGGCTATCTTCGCACAGCAGCAGCAGCTGGCCGTGCAAAAATCTCAGTCCCGTCCATATCCACCTCGTCCATCGCCTGGTGGACCTCAACATCCACAACATCCTGCACAATATGGAGGTGGTCCCTCACAACCACCGGCACTCGGCCCTGGAGGGTTCCCACCTTATCGCCCGTCATACCCTCCCATGCATCCGCAACAGCAAATGCTAATGATGCAGCAACAGCCTCCTCGCCCAGCCGCTCCTCCGCCGAATTCTAGAAATCAAATCATCTTTATTCTCGACGACAAAGTGGTGTGTGCCAAATTGGCTGCACCCGCTATGCAGACTTAGTTCCAAGGGTTACCATTCAAAGGTGTTCCATCTCTTACTTATCCATCATTCTTCCCCAATCCTTAATAAATGATTATAATTTGAGTGAGATCTACTGCGATTGATATTAGTAAGACGTACCAAAGAGCAAACATGAATCAAGCGTGACTCAAGGCCGTGGTCAATTGAGGTGGCGGTGTGAGTGAGCCAGTGCAGGCGGAGTGAATGCGGATACTCGACACTCAAGAGCTGAAATGGCGACCTACTCTGTCCCTTCATCTGATCCATTCCATGCTCTGTCCAACACGACGCTCTCAGTCAGGCTTACTCCCTCTCAGCGTCCGGGTGGAGCCTTTCTCCCAGGTGACTCAATCCAAGGTGAAGTGGTATTGACAGGAGCCAGTGAAGGCAGAGATGTCAAGCACAAGATTGTCATTGAAGAAATCGGTATCCAGCTCAACTGGGAATCTCGTAAGAGCCCTTTAATTCTGGACGACCTCTAGCTGGCGGTTGCTGACGAGTGACGACGTGGTATGCTGTTCGAACCCCTATTTTTCCCATCCTACGTAGGTAACCTCACCAATCTCGAGTACGCTAAAGGTGGAACAATCTCTCAAATGTTGGCTTCAGGAAGAGAGGATGTCCTCTTGATGCCAGGGATTCCTATGGGCGGGCCAGCTGTTCTAGAAGCGAGCTGGTCATTTGCTGTATGTGGGCGGTTTTGGCAACACGACGTAAGCTTGAAAGCTACTTCAACAAGCTAAACTATTTCTTTCCCGCTATAGATTACCCTTCCGGAGAAATCAACCCAGGCAGAAGAATCTACGTTCGATACCAAAGGCAAAGCAACCTCATCGCCATCCTTCCCTGCATTCCCAACTTTCCATTCTCCAACACACTCTATCTCTTACATCCTGACGGCTCATGCATCGTTGGTTTCACCTTTTGCCGCTGAAGATGGTGTTGTCGACGAAGTGCTTGTCGACGATTTTGGTTTCAGACAGTCAACGGAGAAAACTGTGGTCGTAAGAAAGGAAGTTCTAGTCGGGACTAAGCCTCCAGCTGCAGGGGATCTAGAGGTTGGAGAACCGTGGTCATCTACGGTTGATGTCATAGGTACCGAAGGTTCTCTAGGCAAGCTCAAAGCTACGGTGAGTGATCTGGCGATGCGAGGTTTGCAGCTCTTTGACTCGTTACAAAGCTGAGATTTGCCAATATTCACTTCTCGGTTCTTTGAGATTGCACCACCACCACCACATCCTACCTCTACGCCACTTCTCAATCTATCCCTTCACTTGAAATACACACCATCAATCCCAACTGCGCCAAGTAAAGAAAAGGAGAAGAAGGGATTCCTTGGTCTGGGAAAAGGCAAGGATAAAACTCCGGTAGCTCCTGTTCCGCTTGAGAGCTTTGTCGTAAAATCTGTCCGAGGACACGTCGTCTCCAAGACTACCGGATCATCCCCTGTGAGATAGCAATCACATCACGATCTTTCGCGAATGGTTCTCTAACTCCAATTTTCCACTTCCGGAAGGTCATCTTCGACTTTATCCCATCTGATCTGAACATCTCCAGTTCCCATCCTGTCTTATCCCTTTCTGGAATCGACTCCGAAGTCCATCTTGACTTCGTCAACCCTCCGGAAATACCTGAAGTCGGCTCTATGAAAGCGCCTGGAATCTGTAGAGAGGTTTTTATTGTTTCAATCTATATCTCGTGACCGGGGTGAGTATCCAACACTGACGGAGCCCCATGCCTACGATCATCTAGTTCTTCCTCACCCTACACCTTACAACTTCTCTATCCGATACTCCACTGGCGATTGTGGAAGAAGTTCCGGTTGCTTTCTTCCAACCTCTCCCTCCTTTGATCCCAAACCAGACGGAGACTCATCTCGGTTATGACGCTCCTCCTCCGGAGATGGAATATGCGGGCCCACCGCCTGCTGTCGACTTTGACTCAGAAGCTGGATTAAGCTACGGAGGACCACCCCCTGGAAATCCTCCAGGGTATTAAGGTGTGGATTTATGGCGAACATGCATCTTCATTCTCCAATGATCTTTTGATGTAGCACGCAGAGCGCAACTAAAGGTATCATTAGACGAGGCCCCTTTCGTACGCAAAGGTGAACATATCCATAAAATCTCATTTCGGTCATAAGCTCTTTCGGTCGAGGTTTCGAGGTTCTCAGGATGAATTTTTAGATTCAGGCAGAAGTTTGATCTCGTTAATGTACAACACCGCCGCAATACGTTGACAGGCGCTATGACTGTATGATAGTCTCCACGAGTTTCCAAGGACCTCCGTTCCAGCTAGCCACGCGGCGTCCTGCCAAAATTGAATAGCTCGAATCCTTCGTACCGACCAGAGCCTGCCCACGCGATAGAATTACCATGTCCATCAGAGGCAAATACCACTCTCCAAATCGTGAAGCAGTTTGAAGGGTTTCCTTATATCAAACAAGAAGCAATGTTAGATTTTGTTCCGGTTTATTCATTTTTGAAACGATTATGCGCATTGGCAAGCCGTTGCATACTCCACATCGCAAAGGAAGGGAAGTGACACTCACATGACTTATCAGCGTCCAGCCCTTACTCCTGACCTTGCTCAGTAAAGACTCATCGGTTGATTCAGTCGCTACAAGGACTCTAAACACGTCTTTCCCTGTCCGTACTTTAACCTCCTTCCGCATCTCCTCTACGGCTTCTTCCTGCACAGTCAATGGTGCTATACATCCACCAGATTTCTGAAGCTCCTCATTGCAGTACTTCTCGATAAAGTCCCTGTGTTTGTGGGCAACGAGAAAGGAAGGGAATTTGAGTTCTACATCGTCACTTCGATAGAAATCAGCGTTGTTGAGGGACTTACCCTAGTCGAAGATGGACAGCAATATACTGCGTCCAGAACAACGTCAGAGAAGACATAGGTTTTGGACGTAAGTCTGTTAGACACATGTGAATGCCTGCCTCATCAATTAAATTTAGACACTCACATCGACTGGCTCACCAAGAGGCGTCCCAAACAAGTCCGAGATAAGCTGATCAGACTTTTGTAGTATTTGTGGTGTCCATCGTCTTGTAAACGCGAGCAATATAAACTCGTCAACATTGAAGTCAAGTCAGCCGTTAAACAGCGCACTCACAGAAATTGTCCCACAATGTCCCACGCCGGCCAGTCAACCTGGAGCATTTCCGCAAAACCAGCATCTGTAGATCCAACCCAGAACAACCAACCTGTACACAGTACTTGATTTTGAGGTAGGGGATGATGCATTGCCCTCTCTGTGTTTTCGCTAAACCACTGTGAGAACATCCGTGGGGCATCCTGGAGTAAAAACTTGGCGACACCATCCCATCGGCCCATGCCCGTTACCCAGTTTGACGACAGGATCCAGTACCCAAGGTGAAAGCTGAATGCTGAATTTGGACCTCTGTCATTGAACTCAGCCGTCTCGTCCTCGCCGGGTTGCAAAGCGTAGCACGCAAGCTGGTTGTTGTCTGTTATGGTGGAGTTTACTGCGTCCTTCTTTTTCACAATAACATCCTTCCATTCGACGACGTCCTGGTTGAGCCCAGCGGCCAGAGGGTCCAGGAGGAAAATATCGCTGAAATCCATGGGTTCGAGGTCCAGTGGTAGATGGGTCGGAAGGAAAGGAGGGATAATGGGTGTTCGTCCCATTCGGTTCGAGATGATAATGAGGTTCATTGTTGCCATGAGCTGATTCGCTGTAGAGAAGAGAGCGACAAGGGTGTCAGCGCACCTGCTCACATACATGGTCATTGAGCCTAGCAAAGGCTTTGATTTACAGAATCCTGCTCCCCAGTCAACCCATTCTCCTGTCGTGAAGAACAATGCATCTGGTCTCATGTTTTCACCAAACTTTTCAGGCGGCGTTTCTGTTGTAAGAACTGCCAACTTGTCATTCTGTCTTCCAGGTTTTTCAGCAACAAGGGGACCGGCAGATTGAGAGGGAGCGGCATCTACAGCAGAGGTTTGGTTCGGTTTTGATATCAGTTACACTTTCTGGTACTATCGTCTGTGAAACAGTCTCCGACGTACCAGATTCTTCAATGGAGGGCAAACGCTCCGTCCAGTCGGCGTTGCTGTAGACGTAAGGGATGCGCTGTGTTATGCAAACCAAGATGACTAGAGCAAAGACAATGGCAAGAGTGAATTCTCTCCTCCTGGCGCGGAGCAACCTGATATAATTGTGAATCCTGTCAGTCCTGCTGCATTCCTCCAGCAATGGGAGGGGTTTTTCCTTACACCGTAAGACCAAGCTTGTTGGGCAGCTGACCAGAGAACCATTGAGGATAGCCAGTCATCTTTAGCTACTCCTCTGCCTCTGGAGCAGCCTAGATACAAACTCGCTGGAGAAAAGCACCTTTGCCTGAGGAATTTTGTTAACACTTCGTGAACCGCAAGCGCTGCGGTGCGCGTCTGGTTTTGACGCGTCTTTTCTCTTGTTTTTTCTCACTCTCCTTTTATTCGAGTAAAAGAAACCCCACATCATGTTGTTACTGGTGCTTGCTGTACGGGCACGTTAAGAGAGCTCTGTGATGCACAATGCTTGACGCGCCGTGGCAAAAGCAGCCCCGGAGAATTATTTTTTGAGCAAGAGAGAATCCCTCAACCTTATCTACTCTCATCCCTGTTGTGTTTTATCTTCTTGCAGGCCACAGCAACCACCATTGTTGGCTGCTCAATCCAACCGGCTCTTCTAAGTAGAGGCCCTCCACACTCGTTTACATCGACTCTGTCTCTCGACATTTCCATCTCCGTCCCCGCGCATCCATCGAACAGAATCCACAACTATCGACACAAACTCTCTGGCTGAATTTTCATCATGAAGGGTCCATACTTCCGTTTTGTGCTAGAAGCTTGTCTATTGTCTCTTTATCTCCTCACCACCACTGTCGAAGCTCACGACATGATGAAGGCCTTCAGATCAAGGCACCACACCAACCGTCTCAAATCGGGAGGAACAAGTTCTCCATCAGCTTCTCCTCTCACTGGCAACATCCATAGTAGCAGTGGATTTACTCAAGGAATCAGTGAGGTTTACCACGGCTTGCTTGGAATGGTTGATGTAGGAGGCCTAGCGTCCCTCACCTCACAGCTCTCCTCCATGAAGCAGCGGGATATTCAGAAGAGAGCAACCACCCTGGCTGGCTGGAACAGCGTGGGTTGTGTCTCAGAAGGTTCTTCAGGTCGTGCTTTGACCGGCTATGTCGTCCAAAATCTGGGATCCCTCACCACAGCAGCCTGTTTGTCAGTTTGTGGTCAGCAAGGTTATTTATACGCTGGTGTAAGTTCCTCCTTCCTGATTCAGATCGCATATTTCTTGAAGTGGTTTCTGACTCCCTGCACTTTTTACAGACTGAGAGGGGAAATGAGTGAGTCTTGCATAGTAGATAAACAGGAGGCGTGTGAGACGCTGAACCGAATACCTGTCCGTCAAACCAAGATGTTATTGTGGTGACACTCTGTCCAACGGTGGTGGTTCCACAGTCTCTTCCTCCAATTGCAACTACGCCTGTACCGGTAAAAGTAGCGATTACTGTGGCGGATACGGATATCTAAATCTCTACGAATCTACCGACACGACCTGTACATCGAGCGCCGCCGCCGGCTTCACCTACATTGGATGCGTTGCGGACTCGTCAAGTAACAGAGTTCTTTCCGGAGCCGTAACAAGCTTGTCTGTTAATTCTGCATCAGCTTGCATTGCCTATTGCTCCCAATTGGGATACTCGTACGCTGGAACTGAGTACAGTTACCGTGAGTTCTCTTCGGCCCGTCCATCAATTGACTCGCTCGTGACTAATACGGTAGTGGAAACCCCCTTCATTTAGAATGCTACTGTGGTAATTCGCTAGGAAGCGGTACAGGAGCTACAATCAGTGACGCGTCGTGCAACTACGCTTGTCAAGGTGAGAATCATTGCTATTCCTTACGCGCACCTGTTCCACCTCTGAAGGCTTGACTCAAATCACATATTTCATATTTTTACAGGTAACACTGGCTCCAATTGTGGTGGATATGGTATGTGAGACTGGCTTGAACGCCGTTTGACTCACGCTGACATTCCTCTGTTTACAGGCGCAATGTCTCTCTATCAACAGGTGAACTGCTGTTGATTCTTTTAATACCTCATTTTGCTTTGAAAATCTGACCGGGATGGATTTTCCTGTCCTCTAGACCTCCACTGTTACAATTTCATCCCTTGGTTACTCCTACATTGGTTGCGTGGCCGATTCCTCCAGCAATAGAGTCCTTAGCGGTACCGTCACTTCCTTGAATCCAAACTCTGCTTTGAGTTGTGTCGAGTACTGCTACGGTCTAGGCTACTCTTTCGCTGGCACTGAGTATAGTTACCGTAAGTTCCTGTTTAACGTAATGCTTACGTTGCATCATGATCTGACGCCCAGCTTTATAATATCTGGTAGAATGCTACTGCGGTAACTCTCTTGGCAGTGGAACTGGCACAGTCATTGGGGATTCATCTTGCAATTTCGCTTGTCAAGGTACGCACCACTTCCATACTGTGCGATCTGTCACATTTTATCAAGTTCTTACCCTGACCTATGGATCGATCTCTTTGCTTGCTTACAGGCAATTCTGGATCCAATTGTGGAGGATACGGTTAGTTTGTATCCTCGTGATTGTTCCTGCAGAGCGGCTAACTTGTAGTGCTTTACTGTCTCAGGCTACTTGTCTCTTTACGGAACCGTAAGTTTTTTTCAAGCCTATTGTAGACTTAATAATGATGTCACTAATCCACAGGAAGTGATTTCTCTACAGAAATCTGCCACTACATCAACCACAACCACAGCAGCCACTTCCACGGCGACCGGAGCTTTCGCCTACTATGGATGTGTTGCGGATTCTTCGAGCAACAGAGTCTTGACTGGGACCGTCACTTCCCTATCCCCAAACTCAGCTTCAGCCTGTATCGCTTACTGCACCGCAGCAGGGTACTCTTACGCTGGAACCGAGTACAGTTACCGTGAGTCTACGATACGTGTTATACAGTTAAACTTAAACAACCTGACACCTCTGTTGCTGTTGCGTACTCTCAGAATGTTACTGTGGTAACTCCATCGCCAGCGGAACGGGCACTATCGTTGGCGACTCATCTTGCAACTTTGATTGTCAAGGTACGATCCTTTGCTACGCTACGGCGAATACGATTAACCAGATCTCTTTTTTCTCCTTTACAGGGAATTCTGGGTCCAGTTGTGGTGGATACGGTACGTGTGGACGGAATGAGGGGTTGTTCGTGCCTTCGCCTGACTCGGCTTTTATTTCTCAGGCTACATGTCTTTATACACCTCAGTAAGTCCCGACTTTTATATTTGATGTATCCTTTGCTTACCCTTTGGCTATTTACAGTCTTCCGTTGCCACAACAACAACCACTGCTTCCACGTCCACATCAACAGCCAGCTTCGCCTACATTGGATGTGTGGCTGACTCTTCATCCAACAGAGTGCTCTCTGGAACAGTTACAAACCTATCTCCCAATTCCGCTTCAGCGTGCATTGCTTATTGCGCTGCTGCGGGCTACTCTTACGCTGGTACGGAATACAGCTACCGTGAGTATCGAGATGGACGATGGGCAAATAATGATAATTCCCCGTTTGTATGTTCAACTGTCTCCCTTTGTCTTTTACAACAGAGTGCTACTGTGGTAACTCGATCGCCAGCGGAACGGGTACCGCTGTGGGGGATTCGTCCTGCAACTTTGATTGTCAAGGTAAGAGTCGCAAATACCCTCTCGCCATTATTCAATGATGTTGATCTTAGGCCTTCCTTCCCTGAATGCAGGAAATTCTGGCTCAAATTGCGGTGGTTACGGTATGTACCCAATTCGCTCACGTTACAGATGGTGATGAGCTTTCCTTGCTGACCAAGCTTTCACTTCCCAGGCTTCATGTCTCTCTATTCATCTGTATGTTCCTTTTAAATGTGTTTTGTGCGTTTCAGCTATGACTTAACTATGTGCTGCAATCTGTCTCATGTCCCCAGGCCGCTGATACCACTACCCTATCATACACTTATGTGGGATGCGTCGCGGACTCTTCGAACCTGAGAGTTCTGTCTGGATCTGTGACCAGTCTGTCTCCTAATTCAGCTACTTCTTGCGTCTCCTACTGTAAATCTGCAGGTTACTCTTATGCCGGAACGGAGTACAGTTACCGTCAGTATAATACTCTTCTTGAAGTCGAAGCTTATCGCTCATCATTCCATCTTTTCCCATTATCTTTCAAAGAATGCTATTGCGGCAATTCACTGGCCAGCGGAACTGGTACTGTCGTTAGCGACTCATCTTGTAATTTCGGTTGTCAAGGTATGAATAGCCTTCTTTTCTTCTGTCCAAGAAGCTCTTATGACTCACCTCGTTCTGTTGCTCCACTTGTGCAGGAAACTCTGGTTCTAATTGCGGCGGATACGGTGAGTCTGATCATGACAAGCTGCTCATTCCCTCATTACTAACTATGGTGCAATTCTTCTCGCAACAGGTTTCATGTCCTTGTATCACCTTGTAAGTCTTTTCATGAACCGTCACTTGGCTTTTTCTCTTAAAATCATTTTGGGTTTCTTTCAGGCATGAGAAACGTGGTAAAGGACGGCGGCAGTCGCCGTTGAGCAATGGTGTTCTCTCTTTTTTTTTTTTTTTCTGTAATTGTGATCCCATGTAGAACAGATCACCTGGTCATTAGCGCTAACAGCTAGAATCTGTTATCATGTTGCACTTTCAGATTTCCTGCCCCGCATGGCGGAGATGTCGTAGATAAATTGTGCTCCTTCTACAACCGCCACCGTTTTGTCGTCTTTACATTAGAAGGGTTTTTGCATCGCAACATCTAAGTGATGCGTAAGTCTGAAAAGTGAGCTTTGTTTACTGCGCACAGTGACCGAGAGATCATACCGATCAGTTTGGATCACTATTGCCGCCGTGACCCAAATTCCGTGTGAGGGCCCTCCGCCTTCCGCATTCTGCGTTCACTGATCGCCGAGAAACTGGAACTGAAAGACTTTGAATGTTTCTCTTTCGCGAGGGATATTGCCTTCCACCTTTGCTCAGACGTATGCTCTAGCTGGGAAATATTGGTATCTCGCAGCAACTTGCTAGGTGCCACAATGTCTCAAACTATAAACCGAACTATAAAAAGTAGATTTGACTGACGCGCTCAAAAAACTTCGGCCTTGAACCACTTCTTCCTTATAGATCCTGGTGCAGGTCAGTAGATCTAGCTCTCTTTGTACATGAATGACTTCTGACTTTAGCGCAGTAAATCCATTGGCTCTCTTTATTCCAAGGGCAAGCATCTAGTCGGAGGCAGTCAGGTTCCCCCATTTCTTTCATCTAGCCCTCAGCAATGTCTGGACTCCTCGGAAGCAGCACGAGGAATCGAAGAATGCTACCTTTCTCTATACTGATGTCGATAGTACTCATGGTGTATACTTTGACTTGGAGTAACGATCTCGTCCCGCGTCCTTCCAAAACCTGGGCTCAAGCACTGACATTCAAGCGACCAAGCTCCATTCTTGAGAAATCCACCTGGGAGGATAGGCAGAACGTCTTGATCGATGGGAGATGGGTAAAAGAAGGAACAGAAAGAAGTCTGAAGGAGCTGGAATCAGAGTTCGGATCCCCATTGGAAGGTAAGTCGATCAATTGTTGCGTTACTCTCACCAATACCTCACCTGTACTGTACATATAGGTAGCTATGTTCCTCCTCCGCTGGATGACGATGGAATTCCTATGCTGGCCGGGGATCAAACCTCGGAGACAGAGATTCGGGAGCTAAACCGGTCTCAGTCGCTTCTAAATCAAGTGTGGACTCCCAGGTCAGAATCTGAGGCATTCATGAAGCTCGATCCGCTGCTCTTCATGGAGAAAGCTCTCGGAAGCGATCAGGGTGTTGTGATCGTAGGAGGTGAATTGGCTTCCTTCTTTGACAGGTGGGAAGTGTCCATTCACATTTGTTTTAAATTAACATCCCTCTTAGATTCCATCTCTCTACAAATGTATGAAACCCTTCGACAGCAGCTCCGAACCAAGTTTGGGCTTGACGTACTCTCGCAAACAATAGATAAGATGGAGGGTCTCTATCCACAGCAACTTCGTCTATACCTCACTCTTCCTCCAAATGATGATCCGATGTACACACAGCTAAGGGAAGTCGTTAATGGTCGAGAGGATCGTTTGAAGCTACCGGTGTTGACGTTTTTAAGGTAAGCATAGAAAGCGTGATCTTCCTTAGTAGAGTAGGGATGCTCACATTTTCATCTGCAGGTCTGACTGGTTGGTGACCGTTCAAGAGCTTGAAGGCATTGTAGCTGAAAACAACTTCTCCGAAAACTGGAGGTATGCTTTCTCACAATATCTTTATGACTCGTGTTTATGACTCGTGAAGTGCGTCGTTGAAAGTCTGACCCTGTCCTCCTCTTTTGAAGTATCGATCCCGACATCGCAATGTTCGACGAGCCATGGCTACAGTTGGGTCAGGATCTGAAAGTTTCTTCTTCTTATGAGAAAAATAGACCTGTATGGATCTTCAACACGGGTGCTCATTTCGGTCCATATATACATCTACGGAAGGAGGATTTACAGCCTTTATATAAGAAGGTGGTAAGTACCTACTTCCCTGTTGAAAATGAATTAATTCACGAATCTAACATGATGTTCGACCCAAGGTGGAGAAGATGATATCAAAAATCTCGAGTTTGCCATCTAACCCCATCATCATTTATCGTGCGACTTCCCCTGGTAAGACCAGTCAGGCTCTCTAATTGATTTGTTGCCTCTTGGCTGATCGAACGACTCAACCTAATTAACAAGGGCACCAGCAATGCTGGTCATTCCACCAACCATCAGAAGATTTGCAGACAATGGAGGTCGTAGCGAACGGAAGTACCTACGATTGGGACAAATTTAGCCATTATAACCAGTCAGTTGCGACTTTTCTCAGCTCGAACTTTTCAAGTGCTGATACCACATGTCTTTTGATGTTTCTAGGGTGTGGAAAGACGCCATTCAGTATATCCACCAGCCTAACAGCTTGGTGTACCTTGACATTTGGCCGATGAGTCTTTCGAGACCGGAAGCTCATAGATTGGCACCAGCAGACTGCCTCCACTGGGCTACTGGGAGTGTTCCAGGGAGCTGGAATAATTTGATGTGGACTTTACTGAGGGATATGTGGTAGAATTTTGATTGAAAATAGATTGAAGATAGAAGTAATCTTTATTATGATGGATAGCTAGCAAAAAATAACTCGAAGATGTACCAGTTTGTCGACACAGAGCAATATCTAAACACTCTTCGAGTTCCTTCTCAGCTTCTGACAGAAGAATAAAGATTTTTTGATTACCCTCTAGCAAAAACACTAATGGGCGTACATGGTCAGACCGAGGATTTTCTTCCAGCAGTACCGTAATCATGTCATATTATACTTCTTCCAGGTCTTTTCCAGTCGAAATATCTAGAACACATTAGTTGTGAGAGACAACGCTCGTTAGGTGAGTCTAAACACTTGAAAACTGTAAACAAACGAAACAAGAGCTCACCCCGACGACATCACTGATCCGAGTTCTTCTTTTATAATGTCGCTCAACTGGGTTCAGATTCATCCATCTACATTAGAGCTCATCCCTTTGCCTGATGAACACATCACGTTCACTCTGGAAAAGGCTCAGGTCGAACTGAACATTCCCCCTTCACTCGATGGGCCCAAGGCAAGTGCTTCTTTAGCCAGACCTAGGACGAGTCCTTTTAATGATGCATCTCCTTTGTCGTCGTGTTTACGGTTGCATTGAATCTCAGACCAAACTCACAGGTCTATCTGCAGGAAGGGCATATGTTACGAACCAGCGACTCCTGTTCGTCTCATCGAGCTATGACCCGACAACATCCGTTAAGCAAACTGGCAGTCTATCCACAGCTGAGTCTGCTATTGCAACTGTATCGTCCTAGTCAGTGTCGATGGGGTTCTGCCTCTCACCACCTCCCTTCGAGAGCATTGTGCGCGTCTGACACTGCTTTTGTCTACCCCCCCAACTTTAGCCTCAACTACGTGCTTCCGTCATCTACCCCATCCAAGGCATCCATAAATTCCCTCTCGATCCCACACAAATCGTTGCACAAGTTTGAATTCACTCAGCCTCTATTTTCCGGCAACGCACTTGCATTTGAATTCAAACCGACTGCGGATGGTGGATTTCCAGAAAGGGGTATTGACAGCATCTCAGGTAGCTTGGAATTTCTGGAAGGACGTGGGTATGACTTCGTGAAGGCGTTAGAGGCTGCCGTTGCAGGCAGCAGAAGAAGAAGTCGGCGCGAAGAGGTGGGCGAAGGGCTTCGTGCGTTCCTCGGGCTTTCATCTCTCTCCTTGCCGTGACTAAGCCTTCTCAATGAATTGCTTCTCGTAGCTGCGTACCCTGGAGCCAGTTGAACCGCAGCTGTTCTACTGGTAGGATAAGATGGCGGTGGCGGCCATGTAGTCGCTAAAGCATTTTGACAAGCCTTCATACTATTTTTTGTTGATGCTGATCTGTTCAAAGGTTCTGTCTGGAATGACCTGATGTATTCCAGCCTTAGAAAAACATTACAGTCGGGGCGTGATCATGGCGAAGCGAGCGCAATGTTGTCCTTGCTTCTTATTCGAATATTATTTTCCCAATATAAGTGAATTCCCTACTCTTCTCTGAGGAATAATATTCCCAAGCAAATTTCACGAAGCAACATATGAACTACGCCTCACCCTGCATTCTCAGGAGAGCTCCCTTGCGCGCGCCTAGCCTCTCAGCCAGCTCTTTCGAATTCACATCAAACAGTGGATATCTGCTGCGACCGGACTGTGCAAATTATCTCTGCACACCTGTTTCTTCTTGTGACGGACAAAAAAGTAGCCCAGAGAAGAAGAGCCCGATCAACTCCTATTCAACGTTTAGCAGGTCCTCCTCCCATGGGCTCGAACCTGTAATAACAAAACCCTGGACACATAGATTCACGTGAACTGTTCTAATTACATTCCTCGCAATGGGTCAGTATCCAGCCTATTAGGAAGCCTCGCACCGTCCAGCACTGACTTCCCCATTCCCGGTTGTTGCCCGTCACGTTTTCTCGTCTTCAGATCCGGCAATTCTGAAAGGATTGGTAAGTTGATGTAACCTGAAAACCTTATAACTGTATCTCACGCCATGTGCTTGTTCCACATTCAGAATCATGTCAAGGTAATTGAGGCAGTCTAGAGGGTACAATAATTGCGGGACTAACAAGCCCTATTGATGTTCCGAAACTGCAGTACGAGAACCGAAAGGCTGCTGCTTTAGAACTAGAAAAGTGAGCCGTGAACCTCTTGGTTCCGAGGATGGGAACAGCTTACTGATGCAATAAAACGTTTCAGGCTCGTCAGAGATACGCTTCTGTTACCACCCAGCTCAACAGATCCCTCTAAGATCCCTCAGATAATAGACCAACTCATTGGGCTATTTTTCTCCCCATCTCTCCCACTCCACTCAAGAAATGGTGGGCTGATTGGAGTAGCTGCAGCCGCAATCGCCTTGGGAAACGATGTTGGTGGGTACTTGAAGAAGATAGTACCGGCTGTGCTGGGATGCTTCAGTGATCCAGAAGGCAGAGTTAGGTATTTTGCCTGCGAAAGTATGGTGAGTTAAAATGGCCTGACTGGGTCCATTAAAACCAAAGGAGTGATTCGCTGAAGAGAAATATCGGTTCGTTCCGACTCCAGTACAACATCGCCAAAGTATGCAAAGGAGAAATCCTCTTGTACTTCAATGAATGCTTTGATGCTTTGAGTAAAGTGAGTATCGGTCAGTCACAGCTGAGTTTCTCAAATGGTCTCGTTGTTGACCACATCTCTCCAGCTCGCTTCCGACTCTGAACAACCTGTTAAAAATGCTGCAGAACTTCTAGATAGGCTTCTCAAAGATGGTCTGTAAATGATTTTATTGATTACTGACAGACTTCATCCCGACTGACAAATCGTGTAAAAGTCGTTGCCGAAGCCGGACCAGATTATGTCTCGCTCTGGCCAGAACACTCAGACTCAAGACAGCCCGGTATACCATACAAAGACACTCCAACAACTATGAACACAGATGTTTCGAGCGTTTCGCAGATTCACATCGAGAAGGTGCCTCCAGCAGAACCAAAAGCGTTTTCGCTAGCACGCTTCATACCGCTTCTGTCTGAGAGAATGTATGTCATCTCGCCATTCACGAGGATACATCTGGTCAGTTGGATCACTGTTCTAGACTCAGTACCCGATTTGGAGCTAGTCAGCTATCTCCCTGATTTCTTGGACGGCTTGCTGTGAGTTGCTCTTCCTTCGCCGTACACTTCGGAAATTCTTTTTGTCTAACTGCAGCTGCTTGTCATTGCGACAGAAAATACTTGGCCGATCCCAACCCTGATGTCCGTATATCAACAGAAAATGTCCTGGCTGACTTTCTTCGAGAGATTCAAGACATTGCCCGCATTTCGAAATTAACAGCGTCTAGAAGGCGGCGACGTGCTTCAAAAGGACAAGAAGCTGATAACGAAGATAGTGGTCTGAGTTCCTCTGCTATAGTGGGTGACAACGAAGATAGTAGTGCCGACGAAGGCGATGGTCTTTCATCCTGGGATGAAAACAGAACCAAGAGTGGAAGCTGGGTACCCGGTCAAGGTGAGCCATTTTTTCCTGCCCCTCTGATGACTTGGAGATGGTCTAACAATTCCATGTCCTACTTCTCAAGGGGTAAAGGTGGATTACGCATCTATTGTCGAGATCTTGATCGCTCATTTGTCGTATCCTGGTGAGTTCATCCACCCATCCAGTCAATCTTCGTCATATTGTTTACTTCCTTGACCATCGTTTGACCCACTCAGATGACGAGATCCAGTCGACATCACTTCGTTGGCTTGCAGAGTTTATTCTCATCACCGAGGAAGTGATGGTGTTCTTCGTCCCGCGCCTCATCCCGGCGATACTTCCTAATCTTGCTCACAGAGTTTCGACAATTCAAAGTGCAGCCGAGGACACCAGCAGAAATTTATACTCTGTTGTTGAAGCTCTCTCAGATGAGGCGAGTTCCCAGGAAGAATTCGACGCGTTGCCTCAGGTGGTACCATCCGGAGTGATGGATGTGAGAAGCTCAACGTCATCAGCGACTTCTGCAGCCTCTTACGCCTCAACTGTTAAGGCACGAACATCTTCCACTTCCAACAATACTGTACCTGTTGAATTTCCATCCTCAGAGCTTGAAGATCCCAGCGCTGAAATCATGCCTCCGACACAAGGCTCTGCAGCCGCGAAGGCAACCACTGCGGCGATGTTTGACTATCATGCTACTGTTAACGCTCTCACCTTACAACTTTTAGACGATCATGAAGAAACTCGAGTAGCAGCACTTCAATGGCTCCTCATGTTGCACCAGAAGGCTCCGTATCAGGTGAGCAACTCTCGCACTGATGAGCCATGTATCTGGAGTTGATGCCTTTGGTGACATCGTGCTTTGTCCAGATTATGGCAATGGATGACGGAACATTCCCTGCTCTGCTAAAAACCCTCTCAGACTCGTCAGAAGAAGTTATCAAGCATGACCTACGACTGCTTGCTCAGATATCATCGTCATCCCAGGACGCGTACTTCACATCCTTCTTGGGCAATCTACTGGAACTGTTTTCCACTGACAGAAGGCTTTTAGACATGAGAGGAAGTCTCATCATACGGCAGCTATGTCTTAATCTCAACCCTGAAAGAATATACAGAACTTTTGCCGAGATCCTGGAAAAAGACGAGGTTTGTCGAGCGATCGTTTCCTTGTCTTTCCTGATCCAATTCCTAATCGTTGCGGCTTCGGTTCAGGATCTCGAATTCGCGTCATTAATGGTGCAGAAGCTCAGCCTAATCCTGATCACGTCCAGCGAACTGTCTGAGCTGCGGAAGCGGCTGAAGAACCTCGACAACAAGGACGGTCAAGTTCTCTTCACGGTGATCTACAGAAGTTGGTGCCACGCTCCCGTGTCTGTGTTTGCTCTCTGTCTCTTGGCTCAAGCATATGAGCATGCCAGTAATCTCCTGCAGATATTGCAAGTGTACTTTCTTTCGTCGCCGAACTGCCCGTTGACACTGATTCTCTCTCTTCAGTGCTGACTTGGACATCACTGTTCACATGCTTCTTCAAATCGACAAACTCGTACAGGTAAGCTCCTTATTTAAACAGGTTTACAATGTCCTCATCAACTGATACAACTCATTTTTGGTAAAGCTCATCGAGTCTCCTGTGTTCACTTGTCAGTAGCCGTTGTTGCTCAACTGACGCTGCGATGCCTTTCTGAAGCTTCTCACTTCTTTTTCAATTTATTACAGCGCTGCGTCTTCAACTACTAGAGCCAGACAAATATCCACACCTCTTCAAATGTCTTTATGGTTTGTTGATGTTACTTCCTCAGAGTAGCGCCTTTGTTTCGTTGAGAAAGTCAGTACACTCTTTGGGGCTTCTGACGTCAGGCCGTATGATCTCTTATTTTTTTGTGGGTCTAGCCGCCTCAATGCTGTTAGCTCGATGGGATTTTTGCAGATTTCACGACCGTAAATACTGGATGCTCTCTACGTATGTTTGCATGCTGATCAACACCTTTGTAAACCTAGATCTTTAACACCCTCCACCATTAGGACAGGGTCGAAATCTATCCCGGGCGATGAAATCAAGTGGAAGGACCTGCTATCGCACTTCCGGCACGTTCAAGCTCGTCACGAAAAGTCCCGTAGGCAAACCTCAGGCGGCGATAATGTGTCAGTCTTTTCTCACTCGGTTGCTGGCAGCATATCATCCTATCAACCGCCTTCGTTCTCTGGGAATGGCGTGTCGTCTCGAAACATGTCTTCGACGAGCCAACGCAAAAAGGCGACCTCTCCCGAGCTTGGTGGTCGAACTAAACATTCACCACTCAACCCTAAATTCACACCCGCGCCTACGGTCCCCCTCGGACTTGGTATCAGTAGACCTCCTTCACCTACTAAAACAAAAGCCTCCTTTTCAGGTGCTGGAGTTACTCAGAAGTTTCGATAGCATTCACAGCGCATCAGAAGATATTCGGTGGATGTATAAGGCATGGAAATATGAAGTGTATCCTTCTCATGAATTGTACGAAACTATGTCTCGCAAGCTTCCCGAGTCCTTTGATTGGGTGAGAGTGAGATTGTCAAAGTCCAGAAACATGGTTGAGACTTCCCGCCACAGAGTGCACGAAAAACTCAAGAGCGGGCACGCTTCGTATGTAGAGGATCGTTTGTTCAAGCACCATTGATCCCTTCTTTCTTGTTGAATGGATCGACACGAAGCTGAGAAACAGGAAGCCACGCTCCGGAGGCCGACTGGCTCTCGTAACTCAGGTGCACAGCGTTTCTCCCCGAAGATGCAGAATCTCTCTCTAGGAAGGAGGCGGTCGTACTTTCGTTTCGTCTTCTTCTTCGGTATCGTGGGCTATCTTTTCTACGCCTTCGTCGCCCTCCCAAACAACTGGACAGCATCATCAATCCTCAAGGCTTCATCGGGTTCCACTTCCCTGACAGCTTTTGAACAGTTCCAGCAACAAACCCACTACGGCTGCGATCGCTGCCTGGTCAACCCAGGAATCTGCTCAACATATGGCACAACTAACGTCGACCTAGCGCGAGGCTACGATGGTAGTGGGAAGAGGTGGCAGAAGGTTTTGGAGAAAGCTAAGAGTGGAAGACCCATCAAGTCTGCCGTGCTGGGAGGTTCAGTGTCGAGAGGACATGGCATACCTGAGGACGGCACCAGGTCAGTCCAGCGTTGTTTGACAGCTCCTCTTTTAAAGAATTGCAGAGTTGCTGATCGCTTGTTGGGTCTCATCTAGGTTTTGGGAAGGGTACGCCAATTGGTTAAACGCGACTTTCCCTCATCCCGAACACAGTATTATTGATGGCTCCGTTGGTGCCAGAGGTATGTACAAAGCTTCTGCAGAGCAAATCATTGCATTTTTCTTCCACTAATTTCCGTAACCCTGTAATCACTACTGTAGGGAGTAACTACTTCAAGTTTTGTCATGTTCGTCGTTTGTTTACCAGTACTGCTAATATGGTTCAGTACTAACATAAATCTTCAGGGGGAACACATCGATAACGACGTTGACGTTGTTATACTTGAGTTTGCCGTCAACGACTTCCGAATGGGAGACGCATCGTTTGATGACTTTGAAACGCTCATTAGAAGTATTTTGGAGTACCCATCAGAACCAGCCATTATGATGTTCCAATGGCTTAAGCTCGACGGAATCTTGGCAACAGGAGGCGACTCTCATCTCTCACTGGCACACTACTACGATATACCTGTCATCAGCTTAAGAAATGTCATCGTTCCGTTGGTGATCGACGACAAGGACAAGATAAAAGAGGTCTTTGTCTGGACAACTTACGACTGGCAGTTTAAAGTTCAGCCCGACAAATTTGATGTACTGCATCCAAATCAGGTTGGACAGTGAGTTCTGCCTGTCCTGAATCTTTTGAATACCTTGCTCCCGCTTCACAGCAGCACTGACGTTGAGTAATTGGCTCATAGCTCGATGGGAACCGATATGATGGTTCTCTATTTGGAACAACGTGAGTGTTGCCTTTAAAAGGACTTTGGGCACATGTTGGACTCATTCAACGCCTTCTTGTTTCCTCCTCGCAGAGCTCTGCTTCATGGACCATCGGCCCATCATTCCTCCTTCATTAGCATCCTTTGTAACACCAGAGGACAAGCAAGTTGTAAATAAGGTCCCTCGTGTAAGATCCTAAATTGCAATCCTCGTTCTGTGAGTCGCTGACTGACGGGGAGATGTTTGCTACAGCTACGACTTAACCAACAATACGACTACGATACTATCGTTCCTCAAACAAATCCTTTGTGTCTTTCCATTGACTCTCTTGAAAACCCGCTCTCCCCAGTACTGGACCAGACTCAAGGCTACGAACTTTACCAGCAAAGTGAGGAGAAGAAGTTCTGGCGAGGAGAGCACGCAGGTGAGCCTAAGTTGCAAATTCTCCGCCCTGTGTAACTACGGCTAAGTATTTTTCTTCTGCAGGCGACAAGATCACCTTCGAGGTGACAACTTCTGCACCTGAAGGAGAGATGTGAGTATTTGATGTTCGGTCTGATCAAGCCCTTGCGCTGCCAACTAATCCAAACTTTGGCATTCAGCACCCTGTATTTCCTTCGCAGCGCCAAGTTTCACATGGGTGAAGCCAAATGCTGGGTAGATGACGATCTTGGAGGAGCAGTTACTGTCGAAGGTTGGTGGACTCAAGGCGCAAACGTTGGAGACTACAGGTCGTTGAAGTCACAAGGTATCAAACCTGGCAAGCACCTTGTGCATTGCGTCAATTCACCCCACGAACATTGGTGGCCAGAGGGAAAAGGGGAAACTATGATGATCATTGGCTTATTCGCGGTGTAAGGGAACTTCAATACAATTTCTTACATTTACCTGGTGGCTCGCTTTGCCTTTTGCTTTCTCAACTTCGTCAGCATTTCGTGAGCAGAGCAAGATTAAAGTATCAAGAACTTTTTCTTTCTTGTCTTCAGCCTGTGTCCGGCGAATCAAAACGACACAAAATTAACACAAGTATTGGAAAAAGTCTCCTCCTCGAAAAGTCGTCTCGCGATTGGTTGCTGCACGACGGCCACTCACTTCTTGCTGCCTTGAACTCTGCACAATGCTGTCCATTTCTCTCGTTACCAGAGGAGCTATGCTGAAGGGTGTCACCAGATCTCGTACGTATATACTTCCGGAAGGTTTTCGACTTACAACTCAAGCTAATCTGCTTTCTGCATTTTCCCTTTCTCAACCCTCAGAACTCCTCCCATTCAACCCAAGCGCATTCAGGTAAGAACCAGGTGCTATCTAGACAGTCATATTTGTATACTGATCTCGTTGTAACTCCTGTTGCTGTGATAGAATGGTGTCCACCTCCGCCGTTAGATCTGCTCCTAAAACCGAATCCCTCAGCTTCGCCGAAAACATTACCTTGCTCAACACCCAGAGATTGAAGCGACCAAACTCCCCTCACTTCACCATCTACCAACCCCAGATGACTTGGATCCCGTCAATCTTCAACAGATTCACTGGTGTTGGAATGAGTGTCGGTGAGCCTTGTATTCTCCGTCTTCGCAGATCACACTATGATCTCTGAACGTCTCCTTCTGTCTTCCAGTCATGTATGCTGGTGCCATTGCTTACATCTTCCACCCAATGTTTCCTGTCATCGACTCTGCTCACTTGATTGACCTCTCCAACAGTAGGTGTACCTTGCTTCAGTGCTTCGACCGCATGCCTTTTTGACTGTTTTGCTTTTTGCGCTTAGGTATCCACCCACACGTCAAGACGACTCTCAAATTCATTCTTGCCTTGCCATTCACCTTCCACTCTATCAACGGTGTTCGTCACTTGCTCTGGGATGTCGGACGACGTAAGTTTTTGTGACATCCGATTTGTCCGATTTTGCTTCGACAAGCTGACGATGAGACACTTGTTACTATTACAGTCACTAGTGTTAAGGCCGTCACTTCGACTAGTTACATCGTCATTGGTGCCTCTATCGTCTCCTCTGCGATTCTCTCCCAGCTTTAAATCTCCTCTAAATATTTGCGATATATTTGCGCAGGCATATTGATCGACATGTATCAGAATCAGAAAGAAAATCAATTCGTCCTACGTTTGCTCGCGAGTCATCGCATCCATGAACGCATCAACAGTTGGCATCAGTGCCCTCAATCGGTCCTTCTTTTCCTCGACGGTTCTCAACACCGACGGTGATGCACTAGAGCAATAAGATGATGTCAAACCTTAGGATTGAAGGAATGACAAAAACGATGCTTACGGCTCAGTTTCACCCACTCGTTTGTTACAAAACGACGGTATCCGTTCAGGCATTGCAACGTGTTGTTTAACAGTTGCCCATCCGTTCCCATCAAAACTCATCACTGACTCGTCGCCAGCTGATGACAAACTGATTTCACCTATTGATTTGTCCTTTCCCTGATTCTCTTTCTCATTTGACGATGTTTCAGCTGCAGCGTTGGGAAAAGGAAGATTTGGCGGAGGTATTGGCGGGGCTCTCTCTTCCTCGGGTAGCAGGTAAAAGTACAAAAACTCCAACGATTTCATCCTAAAGAGTGCAAGAAAAAGACAGATGGGCTTATGAATCTAAAATGCCAATGCGAACGGTTGCATCTCGAAACTCACCTCACAGTTTTGACTTGATTTTTCGCTTTCAGCAATTTCATGACTGATTCTAATCCACCAGACTTCTCAAACGACCGTATATGAGAGGGTGTATCGACTAGTATGGCTGTGATTGTGTCCAAGATGGTCTGGGGAAGAGGTGGGAACACCAGTTGCGACTGCTGGTGGGTTTGCGTTGAGACCGAAGGGAAGCAAGTAAGTGAAGGTGTTAGGGCAGTCGATGCAGGTGTTGCAGTGTCTACTAGTTTGACCGAGATACGAAGAAGATCCACCAGTAGCTGACGAAACGGTCGTCAATTATCATACGTCGTGTAGATAGATAGGTGACTTACTTCAAGCGAAGAACGACTTCCTAACTGGGCTTTACTATTAGAATGGTGCAGAGTCATTCCTTGGAGAACCAGAAGAGACATGGTAAGCTCTTCTATATCTCTTTGGGATGTTTGGAAGGAATGTTGTCCTGGGAGGAACGAGGACACATAACGTCAGTCAACACTTCGAAACGGATCCAGGCTACGAAGAATTGATCTGAGCTATGAAAAGTTCTTCTCGGCTTTCCTTGTGCAGCGTTTGCTGATCATAGCATTGGAAGAGCCACTTACCGGATGGGTTGGATTGAAATCTCAACAGCAAACTAGACATCAATCCCGTCACTCGAGATACAACTAAGGATTCAAGGGGACTCCTTCAGAAAACCTTTTGTGATTAGAAGGTCAGCGCAAGCACTAACTGTTGAAGTCCACCTTGTCTTGAGACTGGACAAAACTTCGAAGCAGGCTTTGCCGCTCCTTTAGCTTTTCTTCACAGTTGTCTTCCTCGCTATGATTTTGTTGCACCAATGGTAATGGCACACAAACCTCATAGATCAACCTATCCAGCGCTTTCAGCGATCGTATGCGTCTCGACTGAGACGACCTGGTGGAAGTCACCTTTCGAATTTGTATAATCAAGTCAGTGAGCCTCCTTCCCAGAATATCTCCGGGAGTAAATAAACCTCACCTCTTCGAGTAATATCTGAAGATCATAAGGAAGTCGGTCCATCGTGCAATAGAGGTATGAGCACACTAGCCAAGCACCAAAACATTCCCGCCGCGTTTTTTGCTGCCAGGGCGATCTGAGCAGGGGCGCGTCTGCGATGTTGATTTGCAGTATTCGACAGGAGATTAGGACAAAAGAGCTCACGAAACTGTGAAGCAATACTCCAATTACTTTCTTTTCCTCCACGCTCGGAAATCCTATATCGTACTATATCGAGGGAACAATGAAAAAAATAAATCCCTCCTCTACCCCGAAATTATGAAAGTCTTTGGATTATACACTGTCACTGCTACTTAGGCAGGTAAGCCGTTGGTCCACCTTGCCATGTGTTGACGCGTAAGGCAGCTAGCATGGACACTGCAAGAGAAGCCCCGTGAGACGGACGCTCAAGCAACCTGAAAGGGAAAAGTCGACTCACTGGTAGATCCCGAGGTGCCAACAAAGGCGCTGCCCATACTGAGAATGCAAGAGTCTACGACAGTTTGTGCCCAGTCGTCGTGGTACGTGCTCAGATCTAATATAGTGGGGTCTACGAGGGCCCAACCTTCAGCTGCGATTGTTGCAAGGTACCTTACAAAGTCAAACATTTCCAATTTTTTTTTATTAAGACTATCAGCCTTGTGAGAACAGGTGACGGGGAAGGGACCGACTTACTCAGGTTTTGTCTCATCTGTGGTCACAACAACTCTAGCACCTTCACCTAGCAACGCCTTCATTCGATCTACTTCATCTTTGAAAGCCGCAACAGTCAATGGGTCATAATCCTTGAAGAATACCATGAAGTCCGTCCTTCTGATGTGCACGGATACAAACTGCAATAAATACATTGGTCAATTTGAATTACATTGCACTCTAAAGAAAAAGGGGGGGGACTCACGGGTGGTATCTTGGATCGCTTACTTGGCAGCTTCAGTATCGCTGTTAATGCTTCTGAAGCTAGTCGTTTTACTTCGGGGGTGAACTGAAGATGCTGGCCGATACGGTGCCAGATCACGGCATCTTGAGTTTTCCAAGCTTCGAGCGTGTTCCCTCCCCTCTCAGTGAAGTAGTAGGCGCTGTCTAAGCATATCATTTCACCAGTCTTTATTCCATCGGGCTGCCTCCAATCTTGGCCTACAATTTCTCCCAGTTTGTCCCCTGATAGTTTGCTGTCAGGATCGTAGACAGCTTCAGCCCATTTCCATGGGGAGCGATGGCCTGAAGAGAGATAATCTTGTTTGAAGGGGTTTTGTGCGCTAGAGGGTGGTGATAGTAGGGATGCCATGTGCGGGAATAGAACGCTGTTTTCGTGTATGAGCTTCGGTG
The DNA here is from genome assembly GCA_014825775.1 of Krasilnikovozyma curviuscula. Lineage (NCBI taxonomy): Eukaryota > Fungi > Basidiomycota > Tremellomycetes > Cystofilobasidiales > Mrakiaceae > Krasilnikovozyma > Krasilnikovozyma curviuscula. Next base: position 84,017 of record MVAQ01000055.1, read on the forward strand.
GAATAGGTGTATAAGAAACGTCTATTTGGGCCATAAAACGTTAAGAACACGAAACGAGGACATTTTCAGAAGTGTATCAATTGACTTACCCAAACTGTAGATTCCATCTACTTGGGAAAACTGTCCAAGAGTCGGCGCTGAACGAGCGTGTCGATACCAAAGCGTAATCAAGCTGCTCCAACAGCTCATCTTTTCCTGCGGTCGCTGATCCCAGAGCAACTCTTCCTTGGATCCATCCTTAGTGTCTGCCGTGATAGGTTCAGCTCTTGTGACGTTGAATGCGGCACCTCTCTTCAGCTCCCTCCACTCTACAATGGGCATTTGAAGAGTATCCGAGAGAGAATCCAAGTCGAACACGTCCGAGAAGTGCAAAGCTGATGATTTGATAGCATTCATATGTGTAGCGTGAGGTGTAAATGGCGTGAGGACAGGAACAACCGGCAGAGGGTTCATAGCTAAATTTACGAGAAGAGTCTCAGTTTCACACAAAGTTCTATATACTGATAGTGCACCTTTTACAAACCGTCATTTCCAATTTGAAGAGCCAAATACATCAAGTGGCATTGACCCATTACCTCATTGCCTAATCATGAAGAAAATAAGTCTGGTCAACTGTGTTCATTACTCAGTTGCAACGAAACTTACTCCAGCCTCCAGACATCCAGGACGTGATGTAAAAAATGTCGTTCCTTAGGTTATCTGCCATTTCAGGGGAGCGAGTTAAGACATTTTCAACCAAAGCGCGTTCAGGAAGAGACTGACCTCTGAAACTTTCTTTTTGACCAGACCCACTGAGGGCACCATGGCTAGCTTTCTTCCTTCTAAACGAAGGTTTTGAGAATGAGGAAGGGAATTTGGAGAGTGAAGGACCGGTTGACCGTGGAACTGTTGAGGAAGCGACTTTGGTGGGATGCAGTTGCCTTATGAGAAAGATGAAGACGAGTGCAGCTCCAAGGAATGCAAACCCCCTCTTGGATCCGATTGGACGACGACCGAATACTACAGACAAGCCCCCAGAGTGACCAAAGAGCGAAGGCATTGCTCATTCGCGGTGAGGATCTATTCGCGATTTGCAAAAGGCGGCGTGAAGCAGCAGCGCGTTCCACAAAACCAGAAGAAACTTTTGAGGCGGACTTGGTCGTCCCTGTTGCATTGCAAGCGTTTAACTGATGTTGTGGTATATTATGAAAGGATTCATATGAACAGAAGACCTCTATGACACAAAGCACATATAAGTTGAAAGTCTACCACGTCTCTTTGAGAAGCGTCCATAACAGTTCATTCCAGATATTGGGAAGAGCACCAGCCCAGTGCAAGCAGTCGAACATGTCGACCCAACTTTTAGCCATCGCGCGAAGAGGGTGTGAGTGGACCGTGATGACACTCGGAAAGGAAAACCAGAAGATACTTACAGCCTATGGGCGTCCGGACGTGTCAAGCTCATGGGCCATATGTCCAGATAGACCAGATCTTCAGGCTATTAAAGGCAGTAAGTATCATATAATCTGAGAGAGACTTGGATAGGAAGAGGTACTGCATACCTGATTGATATCCGCGATTGCTTCCTTCCAAAGTCTGACACGATCGTATATATCAGAACAAGCGACAAGCAAACTGACAGAATGTATAACTTACTTGTTGAATGGAGTAAATAGATCCCAATCGAACCCACCAGCCGTGATGTGTTCCATATCTGTCATGTTCACTGACGGCGTGAGGTAAGCCCAGCAGCGCTCGTGTCCTATCATGATCAAACAATGGAGAAAAAAAGAAAAGAAAAAAAAGCACATAACATAAACTTCTGTCAGATTTGGGAACAGATGGGACAATGATGACGTTTCGGTGTGAAAAGCTTGGAGAAACGTTACACTGACCTGGTGCGGTTGCCCGGTATACCACCAGAGGATTGGAAGGCAGCTCTTTAATTTTAGGGAGGGTACTATGGAGCTGCAGGATATTACTCGTCAGTTCAATCAACCTGTTGGCAACCGCAAATTGCAAAAGTCAGTGGAAAGGCATCACTTACCACGTCGATGTAAAGGGGTAAGAGGTGTTCCTTTTGGATATTAATCGTTTCTGAGAAATGTGGCCCGGTGCTAAATAACCAAAGCGGACGGTGCTTGAGGGGTACATCAGTATTAACTATTCTATCTGCTGTCCATTGAGGAATCGCTTCCCAAGGTTGATCAAACATAGAACTGAATTCGTTCAGCCTGATTTAGGTAGAAAAGAGTAATAGAAGCAACCGAATGGAAGTTTGGAAATATGAGACTTGGCTGTTGTTAATGGCCATCATGGGACGGACTTACTCATAACCTTCTGCGTATCCCTTTCGAGACACAATCTCATTCAACTCTTCAGGATGCGACAACCAATCTGACCGCATATGAGTGAGGAAAGGCAGCTGTAGTCTCTCTTCTCGGCCTTGGACAGCATCCCAAAGACGACCAAACGTCAAGTTGTCGTTGGTGGGCAGATCGACGTACAGGCGAAGTGTAAGATCAATTGGACCCCACATGTTCTCGCCTTGGCCTTTTCTGACCAGCTTTGGGTGCGAGGGGAAGGCATTCCTGACATGTGATTCAATACTATCAACCATCTGCATCGTGAGAGAATCTGAGGTGAAAATAGAGATTAGCAACGAAAGCAAGATACCAAATTAAGACCTTCATAACGAACCTCCAATCATGACAACGCCTTCATTGCTCCCGAGTGACTTCTCAAGGAATTCAAGTGCGTCAAATTTCAAAAGAGTCTGAGCTTGTGAATGAGGCTGCCAGACCGGGTTCCAAATCGCCTCGGCTCGCGCAACTGCACGCTCATCTGTTTCAGAGGTGTTAAAACCTTCAAAACCTGGACTCCAGCCATCTTCAGCGACAGGAACAGGTACCCAACAAGCTGACAGAAAAAAGGCGGTCGCGTGTTGTCAGTTAGACACCGCGAACCACAAGGACTGCACGGAGGTTCACTAACGTCGAACCTGTTGGGCACCATACTCATCCTGGAGCTGTTTGAAGCTTCGATTCGAGGCTGGCTCTACCCATCTCCCGTTAACCAAAAGAGCCTGCCTTTCATCCCAAGTGCGCGGTTTTTCCTCCAAAACTTCTTCCTTCGCGGTATAAAGATACGTCGACAGAGACGAGGTTGGGTTCGTGAATGTGTAAGAATAAAGGAGGACGACGGTGATGAGTGTCAGCAGCAGCACTCTGGACTGTTTCGTCGTCAGTCCAAGGCGAGAGCTCATATGGATTGGGCTTGGAGGGGACGGGAATGAGACGCTGCTGAAGTTGTGCCAGCCAAGATGATGAAAATGATCGTAGGGCCACTTTAAGATAGCAAAAATGAAAGTGGACAGGGAGGTCAGATATTTTGAGTTCATAGAGAAGAAAATGGCAATGAAACAAACCAAACGCAAACCCTAGCTCAACGACAGGATGTCAACGAGGACAAAAAGGGTTTTCCTTTGATTTAAAAGGAAAAAGGGAGATAGGAAAAAGAAACAGATAGAGTAGAGTCAGATAGTTGTGATACTAGACTTATAGAGATCACGGTCGCGTCCCATCCGAATTGCGGCTCTTTGGAGCTCTCTAACGGTTGAGACGGTAGTGAACAGCACCGAAAAGGACCACATACTCTGGAGATTGGTTAGACGTGGGTAAGTGAGGATTGGAGTTACCCACCCAAAGCAGAGCCCAGCAGCAGTGGCATAGGTGTAAGGGTGGCAAAAGGGCTACCGCTCTCACTGTAGACGGTGACTCAATCATTGGGGGACGGACCTGGATCCCATACAGTTCTCAAAGATCGTATTCGCCTTTTGCAAGCGTAATCTTTTGCTGCTTTGGCACTGTTGTGGCGAAGCGACTCTCTTTTTCATTGTGCAACGCAACCCTTCACCCTGTCTCTCACTCAAAGCAGCCTTTCTTCCTCGACAATGGCCATCAGCAATCAGAAAAACGCAGCTTCGGAATGGCTTCAGCCATCTAGCAGACCTCAGACAGTTGAAGAGCTAATCAACGGTGTCGACAGGTTAGTCTTCAACTTTTTTCTCTTGCCTTGCTGCAATCTTTCTTTTCCTATTCCTGTCAAAAACAAACTACTGATTTACTTGCGTTTCATAATATTGACTACTGTGCAACTTGCTGTGCTACCTTGCATCGAAAATCATAGATACAACCCGAGCAATTTGCCAATATTGGAGGACTACCTCTACAGTCAAGTTAGAGAGGGAACGTACGACTCGATGTCGAACCTGGCCATCTTGAAACTGTAAGTGGTGTCTTTATGTGTTTATCCCACGAGGTATTTTCACGAAGAAACGAGAGGAAGAGCATCCCAAGACCACTTCGACTCTAAGACAATAAATGGTTCAAGAATTAGTTTTCTCAAAACTGTCTTTAGATTGATCAGACCTTTCCTTCACACGATTCCCTTTTTCATGTGCGGTGGAATCGGAAAAGCAAAAGTTGACTCTCCAATCCCCTTCTCCGTTGTGTCAATCCAGCTACCAATTCAACCCAACCTTAGTGACACCGGACGTCCTCATTCATCTGCTGTTGAAAGCACTCTCATACGCTCCAATCAATGGAGGAGTCGACTATAATCTTTGTATGGCTTTGGTAGGAGACCTCGAGGTATGCTGTCTGGTTCATTCGAAGGCATTTGTGCAAGCTTGGTACTCACAGAGCGCCTGTCATCTCTTTGCCTATAACTAGCCATTCCCGACGTCGGCTGAAGAACTTGATGAAGACTCTCAAGTAGATGAATCTGCTTTTAGTCTTCCTACCCTCATTCCTTTCCTTTCCAACCTCAACAACCTCCTCCGCACGTCACAATACGCCGCCTTCTGGTCCACCTTGTCTTCGTCTTCCGAACCAGCAGCCCAGATCTTGGCTGAAAATTACCTCGTAGAATATCCTTTATTCAAGAGTGGACTGAGAGTGAACATTGCCCTTGTCGTTGCCAAGTCGTTCTCAAGGATCGACAGTAAGGTGCTGTCGAGGTGGTTGGACGTGAGTAGTGAAGGGGAAGAATTTGAGGAAGAAGTCGAGGGGTTAGGATGGAGTATTGAGGGCGAATATGTTGTTGTGCCAAAGAACAAGGACAACGACGTTAAAGGCAAAGTTATCAAAGAGAAGGTTGACTTCAGCCGTGAGTTTTCTTCACACATCGTTGAGACTTCCGTTAGTGTGTGCTTTCTCTGATACACCGTTCCCTTCTTTCTCAGAACTGTCCAAAGTCATCGTTGCGGGTGGTCCTTAGATGAAAAAGCCTCAATATTGTCAAAAAGTTCTGATGATGATCTTTGCCTCATGGGTTTTGTTTTGGTCGAAAGAGTGCTCGTTGTGCGTTGTGCTCCTCATGATAGGACTACCAGTTTGATTTATGCTCTCAAAAGCTTAAGGAGACGTGTGATCCAATCTACTCCCCTTAGGGCTCGATAGATACGTAAGATCCCCAGAAATTAAAGCAGTTACGTGAGCTGGGGGGCCGACACCTATCTTCAGGCTAGGTTACAATATTTCTTGGAAAAGGTAAGCTAAGCACCGAAGATCAATCCGAGATCGAGCTCCTCGTGAAAAACGAATGCCCTGACAGTATCGCAGATTGCAATCATTACAAACAACATGGCGGCATGAACCAGGGCTCATTTGACAAGGTCTTTGCGACAAAAATGTTCGAAGACAGCACTCTAAGTTTTCGCTGCTTGCCAGGAAGTGACATCCAACATGGCTACTTCTCCCCTGAGCCCTGGTGAGAACGGCATGTCTTGGAGAGACGGGATTTGCTACCAAACCCCTTTTTTGCTGACAACAACGTGACATATTCGTCTTGTAGTCTTTCAGCCATAGAGCAAGTGTTTCATTCGGTATTGTTTTCCTGCCAGCCTATCCTCTCCTGAGGCATTCTTTGCTCGGATCAATTTTTTATTTTCTACTTTTGTTTTTGTTTTTAAGGTTGTTGGACCACAGAGAAGACACAGCGGAGGAAGTGATGCAGCTTGCCGTTTGATCATCGACATCTGATTGAGAAGATCTGGAACGATGGACATCCCGCCAGGAACGCGTTCCACGACACGACGGTGACTTCCTGGAGCTTTTTACAGCAAAATAGAGGTAGGACGCGAAACTGATGGCAATTAGGGTTTGACGGAGAACGCGGCCTGGCCCTGTGGCAAAAGCCTGACAGGCGCCATGGGAAAAGCTTGTGCCCGTAGGATATATTGACATCGACTTCGATACTCTTTAACCTGCCCAGCATGAGGTCAGCAGTGCGGTCTGTGACATTCTTGGTGATCCCAGCTTTCTTCTTCTTCGCGGGCCTTTCGTCGAACCGTTTCTACGAAGAGACCCAGCCTAACTCAACCACCGCTGCCTTCGCCGACATCCATCCTTCAGACTCATCGGCAGATTGGCTGGGAGTAGGACAAGGATTAGAGCACTCCTCGCATGTAGCTGCGACGGGACTCGACCATGACACCCTCTACAAAACAGCATTCCAGGAAGGCGTCGCTTCGGTGCTCAGCTCTTCCGATCGCCCCCAGTTGGACCAATTTACAGACACTGATCTAGGTCATACAGAAATCAAGATGAAGAGAACTCAGCATCAACTAGTCAGAGATCTAAAGATGGAGGAGGTTGAGAAGAAGTTTGGGTCAGTCTCTGCATTATCCTCCAGCACTGAAGACTTTTCGCTGACATTTCCTTCTCTTCCCTTATATATCACAGAGAGGCATTTTTTCAGGTAAGGAGAGGGGTTGTTTTTTCCTCAATGAAAGAGACTAGTGCTGGTGCTGCATGCAAGTTTTTTTACTCGGCCTGACGTCCAACACATCTTATTCGCTTTAGAGATCTGTTTCCTACTCCGGGACCAACCATCGTTTACGGCGCGTTCTTCGTAAAGCTATCAATGGAGGGCCATTGAATGTGGGTGTTATTGGAGGTTCCAGTAAGTCCTCACATTTTTTACTTTCAGAGGTGTGACTTTCAGAGTCGCTCCTTCCATGCCTGGCTAACCATCTCCGCATATGTAGTTACTTTCGGCTCACATTCCCCAAAGAAAGCAGAAATGAATTACGTGTACCATTGCTACCTAACAAAATGGTTGAAGGAAACTTTTCCTGACAACGAAGTGAACGTCCACAATATGTAAGTATTTCGAATATGGGCTAATTCTGTGAAAACTGACCACGGACTGGGCTTGTTTGACGTAGGGGCATGAGTGGAACTGGAACCAGCTATTGGAGTACATGCTGGCAGGAGCAGATGCGAGACGATCTCGACATCTACATTGTTGACTTTGCAATCAATGATGAGAGGTACGTTCTCTTTCAGGCTTCTTCCTTCTGCGACGGTCCATCTGACATTTGAAGCTACTTGCGTTTTGCGTTTGGTGGGTTTAGAATTGATGACCATCATCGGACGTATGACATCTTCCTCAGGAGCGTTCTTTTGCTACCTCACGCACCAGCCGTGATCAACCTTGAGTTTCCTTCAGTTTCTCACTCTTTCCAACTGTCCGGTGCTGGTGAGTCCATCTATTAGCGCATTACCTCATTAATATGCTTTTTTCTAAATGTGATTTGATGTCAATTCGCAGGCAGCTACCATGTGAGTATGGTTCGGTGTGTTCTCGCTCTGCGTGCACGTGTTATTGACCTGTGGATATTAATTCTTCCAGCTTGACTCTTCCCGCTTCTTTGATGTACCATCACTATCCCTTAGAAATCCCCTTCTTCCTGAGTTGCTGCTCCACCCTAAACGAATTCCTCAGTGGTACGCTCGTAATGCGGATGGCTCCCCAGACCCAAAACATCCTGGGCTCATGGGCCATTATGTTGCGGGAAATATCCTCATTCACTATATTTGGAAACAAATCCTTCACGTCGAAGCACATAACAGCCCAGCAGATGTTGCTAGAGAGAAGCTTGCTGTCTCGAAGATTGGTACGGTGGATGAAGAGAAAGAGGGCGTTTATAATCCATTCTTTGCACCCAGTAAAGAGATTCAAGATGCTTGGCATGAAGATCTCGTTAGCTGGATGGACGAGACAGATTTTGGAACCCATGATGAGGATTTGGAGCTTGTACCTAGGGTGAGGTTTTTCACAAGCTTACTCAAAAGACTTTTCTGAGTTTTCTCTGCTACATTAGTTATCTCTTTTGGACACATTCCATCCATCTCGCTTCATTGGTCAGGCGCATTCCTCCTGCAGAAACTTGAGGGGAAGCCGTGTGAGGCTCGAGATGGACGCTACCACCCCCGGAATCAAAACTGTGGACGGGGAGGTCTTGAGTGGAACTCCTGGAGAGGGTTGGTTCCAATGGGAGTTTGAGTGAGTTTAGAAGCCCCTTGTTCCAGTTGCACGCCATTCGCTGCTAATTCCTCGTTCACCCTTTCTTGATTTGCTTTACACCCACAGCGAGAGAAGAAAATATTTCGTATCTAGAGACATCGATGCCAAGGTGACTTTCAAAGTCAACTTCACTCTTGTAAGAGTAGCCCGTGATGATTTTTATTCTGGCGACAAGCGTCCTAAATTCTCCATTTGCCCACCTTTTTCTTAAAGGGTATCGTCAAACTCGGCTACCTCAAGAGTAAAATATTCGGTTTAGGGTCTGTCCGTTGCTGGGTTGACGATCATGAAGACGTGAGTGTAGTCTTCGACGGACCATGGGGCTATGACATGAACGTGGAAAAGTGAGTGCGCAGATTCTCCCTTGCTTCTTCACTTTTCTCTAAAAGAAGTTTTGCGTTTGAACAGTGTGAATCCAGTACCAGTTCCAGACAATATAGAGCCTGGTGATCACTTGCTGCACTGCGTTAACTTGGGCAAAGGAGAATTTAGAATTATCTCCCTCATCACGTATGTTTCCGTTCTCCTTTCATTTTTCAATCTTGTACTTCTGCGTCAAATCAATATAGTCAAAGGAACAAACGCTAACTGCCTCTCCTATGTTTCGTTTTGTCAACCAGCGCTTGAACCCAATTCTTGTGACCAAGCATCACTTGCCGCAGCCAGCCTTTCCGATTCCTTTTCGTGTGTATTTCTAGAGGGTTTATTGAAAGTAGACTTAAGTGATGCATGAAGCTGGCTCCTCATCAGTGAACCGATTTGCACTATGTAGTTGGAACGATCTTGACATATCTCTATACGTTTTATTGCCTCGACATGACCAAAATGAAAGACTCCCAATATATTTCATTCCTTAACAAGAAGGTTGTCTACTCCTTCAATGGTCAAACACAGAAATTTACAAAGATTTGGTCCTCTCTCAACGCCCACTCGTCAGTACATTACGATATTTACGAAAGGCTGAAACCCTCAGAATTCTTAGAAGTACCAGAAGAAAATAAAAAGCAAAAGCTTGACTCTCAGTCTTTGCTCAAGCTGCCGTTCTTTCTACAAGGAGGAAAGGCCGTCCTTTAAAGCGGTAGGCTCTTGATACGACGACGACAGCGTGTATGACAGCTCTTGGACTGGTCTCAGGACGCAACGGCCTCAGGATTCTCTTTCCAAACCTCCTCTGTGCATCTGGTTGGGAAAAGCTTGGATTTCCATTGATTCCTGATCAGCAATGAATGGGCAGGCTTCCCCGAGAAGGGAGGCTCCTTCATCCTACCGCCATCCCCTCTATGGCCTCACCTCAGCTCTTTCTGCTACAACCTCCACACGTCCCAACTTGGATAGGAAAACATCAGAGTTGGATGAGCAAGATAGGTTAGCTAGACTCTCAATTAGCTCCAGTACCGAAGAAAGCGAACGACGTTTTAGGGAGAGCTTCGAGGTAGCATACGGAGGGAGGGAAGGAAAGCAACGACTGGATCAGGACATAGAAGTGCTCATACATGAGGTAGGTTACTCCCTTGTAGCCATTTTGAGAGCTGGGCAGCACGATCTAACAGCCGACCGTGCTCGCTTCACCCTCACCAATTGCGATTCGCCTAGGTGCAACCAGACGATTCGCTGGCTAAGATAGCCGTCCTCTATGGCATTGAGGTGAGACAGCCTACGTCTTGTTTGCTTGTCACCAACATTTGATCTGACATCTTTTGCATTGTCCGTTCGCTTCACAGCTCTCTGTTCTTCGGAAGGCTAACAAGCTGTGGACAGCAGATACCATCCATTTGAGAAGAGCTCTCTACATACCCTTGGCGGCTTGCAATCTGAAGGAAAAGATGGTTCCCGGTCCTGATAAAAATACCTTGACAATGTATGCCTCCTCGCATACCAATTCGTCGCAGCATCACCTCCTGCAGGCGGAAGAAGAATCAACCTCAACCTACTCAACACCTCCGCTGACTGTTGCGCATTCGTTCAATTCACTGACCAACCTGGATTACGGCCCTGCTGCATCAAGGCCGAGCAACTCGTCAACACCGATTCCGTCTTCAGTCATGCCTCCAACCTTTCTCTCGCCCACATCACCTACCTCTTTACCATTGATTTCACCCAATACAGGTCAAAGTATAAAAAAACCAGAATCTAGAACATTATCCATCGTTCGCATTCCAGCGTCAGAACTGGCTTTCTTCCCGAAACCTCGGCAATCTCAAACATCATTAGACATACCACCACGACACACATCTTCTCTCATATCGTCTCCAATACCATTTTCATCTGCAACGCTCCCATCGAGATCCCCCCCAGCACCACCGAACCGTGTCTCGCATGCGGATCGCTCCTCCCCTTCCCTATCCTCCCGACTTTCATCTCTATTCAAGGAGACAAACTCTCCAGCATTAAATGGAAGTACATTCGGTTATCTAAAGGGACCGTCAGAACCTGTAGATATCCACGAATTAGAACTCACTCCAACAGCCTCATCCCCGCTCCCTGCATCGCACAACAGTCTTCATCCTCAACTCCAACAGCAGCAGCTGCAGCAACATCACCCGAATACTACCAAGGTAAACTGGTTCTCCCAGCCTTCACCTCTTCACAACGGCGAGTCACGGCGGTCGTCGTCTTCTAGAGCGCAGGTTGTCGCCACCCAACCCGAACGAAGATCCTCGATGGCGATCAATGGCAAGGCGATAGGTAAAGTAGGGGACGGAAGTAGCCAGTTACCATCTGCACCAGAAGCGTTCATTTAGATTTCCAAAGATTTAAAGTTGTAAATTGTAGTTTTCACTACTGTCACATACCCCGACGGTAGCCTCGTCTTCGAGGGCAGAAGCGTCAAAGTTTTGCAAGAACATATCTTTTTCATACCTGCATGTTGCGAAGTAGATCGATAGAACTTTCGGAAAATAGGAATGGGAGTAGCACAATCTCAACCGCCTTGGACACACTTAGAAAAGGGTCAGCTGCAATCGTACACGCACAAACAACCACTAAGGTAAAGGACTGGAAGTAGCTCAGTTATTCTAAGCTGGTTGTGGAGGAGTGATACTTTCTGTCCAAAGCTTGTGCCACATTCTAGTCAGGCAAGTTGTCGCTTTCACTCAGTCGAATAAACTCCTGACGTTCAATCAACACACACCACGCAAATGGACTTCAAAGTAAGCAGCTGGTCCTCTTTTCGTAATTCTTTCCTTGCTACGTGGATCAAAAAATGACTAGTTTCTGGCAGGTACCGGCTTTGCCAGCTGGATTCAACAAGAGGAAGTTCTCAGACCTACCGCCTCCAGGTCTGTCCATTACCCACTCGACCCCTCTCACAGAGTAATTATTGATGGCTAATTCACTGCCTGATTCTTCAATTGGGGGTTTTTTTAGAGGTGCTGAAGAGATTCAAGCCAGATGACTCTCCTTCGATGCCTCCCCCGCCAGTGCCTTCTTCTTCAGGCAGCAGAAACAAACAAGCTCGTGTGGAGGACGAAGATGATGATATAGAACGGGAGGACCCATACGATTTTGCTCGTAAGTCACCTCAATTCTTTTTTAACAGGCCCCACCTGAAGAAACAACTTCTGGGAATTCAGCTGGTGGAGACGCAGACTATTTCGCTGAGGAGGACGAAGACGGCAGATTCTTTGGAGGAGGACTGAACAACGATCAGAAGGTATGCTTGGTATTTGTGTATCTTCTCTTGGAAGCGTCTATTGCTCATTGTAACTCCTGATTTTCCACCGAAGGTGATTTTGGACATGTCAGTGCTCCCACCCCATCTTTTGAATATCGTTTCTTCAACTAATATTTGGAATATGATGGTTACTGTAGGTTTGACGAAGCGGGGGATGGTAGCGGAGAGCAGGCTGCTGTGACGTTGCCCACCCTGCGAAAACAGCTGATGAAGTTTGAGAGAACTGTAAAGAAGAATCAAGAGATGAGGGTCAAATTCCCAGATGACCCAGAGAAGTGAGCTTCTCTTTATGTTCCACACCGTAGTACCAAATCTAATCAGCACTTTCCATAGATTCATTGACTCAGAAGGCGACCTGGATTCGGCGCTCAAGGCACTTCTCACTCTAACTCAAAACCCTGCAATGTTTTATCCAGAGTTCATCAAGTCTGGGACTACTTCTCTTCTGGCGGAATTAATGAGTCATGAGAATACCGACATAGCGCTGGATGTGGTAGAGGTGGTGCAAGAGTTGACGGATGAAGATGTCGGAGCTGAAGCAAATGATGAAAATGAAGAAGAAACTCATCTTAGTGACGGAAACGGTGCCAAACAGGCAGTTGGTGACCTCATAGAAGCTCTACTCGAGCACAATTTCTTTGAGCTGTTAGTCGCCAACCTGCGGAGGCTATCCGAGGAGGAAGAATCTGATCGTCAAGGAGTATTTCATACCCTCGGAATATTCGAAAACTTCTTGTCTTTCGATCCGAGTCTGGCGGAGAGGTTGGTCAACGAAACAGATGCGTTGCAATGGTTGTTGAAAAGAGTTACGGTCCCCGCTTATGATTCCAACAAACAATACACTAGTGAAGTAAGCCTACCTCTGACTATTCTTGAAGCTTCTAGACATTGACCCTGAGCCAAATGCCTTTTAGATCATTTCCATTCTTCTTCAGCAGTCCCGACCCAATCGACTGAAGCTCATCAAACTGGATGCCATCGACACATTTCTCAACGTACTGTCGCAGTATCGAAAAAGGGATCCATCCGACGCTGAAGAAGTGGAATTTATGGAAAACATTTTTGATTCACTATGTTCTTCTCTCGCCGAATCTGAAGTCAAGAAGGTCTTCAAAGAATGTGAAGGAGCTGACTTGATGGTCCTGCTAATGAAGGCTAAGATGTTGGCCCGAAGTCGAGCAATAAAGGTAAATATTATTTCTTTTCTTTGCTCATTCAGATGATGTCTGACTTTGAAGTAATCTACTTTTTGTTAGGTCCTCGATTATGCCCTCTCAGGTCCGGAAGGTGCAGACAATTGCACAGACTTTATTCTCAACTCAGGGCTGAAATCGCTCTTTTCAGCTTTCATGGGTCGCCTCTCCGCTTCCAAGAAATCTCTGAAAGCACTTAATGTTCCACTCTCAACTACTGAAGACGTTGATCACATCCTCGGTATCCTAGTTTCGCTGTTTACCAACCTACCGTCAGACTCTGATGACAGGCTCAGGCTTCTGGTCAAGTTTGTGGAGGACGATTACGAAAAAGTTGACAGGCTACTAGAGATTAGGGAATCTGCTGAACTCCGGCTTCAGGTGGTTGAGAAAGAGATTGACGAGGAGAGGAAAATCCTAGAAGATGACATCGACGATGTTGATGAGGAAGGGTGGTATTTACGACGACTGGAAGCTGGACTGCATACTCTCCAGATGGTTGACTACATCTTGTCGTGGGTAATCATGGAGGATGATGGAGTAAGTTACGGCTCGATGCTGCACCATTGAGGTATAAATTCTGACACGAGAAACATCTTCACTTCTGTTAGGCTCGTGATCAAGCCCTGCTACTATTGAAGAGAAAGGATCGTACTGTGATGAATCTCATCCAAGTTTTGTCGGAGCAGCATGGCAGCATCGAAGTGTCAGAAGATGATGAAGGCGGAGCGGATGGTGGTGAACAGGACCCCACACCTGGTGAAATCCAGAGGGGAATACTTGAAGGCTTGATGACGTACCTGTATGGTCTTCTGTAATCATGGCAAACACCAATTTTATTTCAGGGTCCATCTTAGCAAGACCACTGTCCGTGCGCCTCGTAAACAAATTTGCCCGCCACAGCAAGTTTGATTCGAGGTCGAAGCGAAAGTTTTGTTAAGGCTTGCCTTCTAACTTCAATTCCTTCACCTCTATTAACCACCCAACTACTCTTTGCAATTATGGGAAAATCAGATAAGAAAGCTGCTAAGGCTGCTGCTGCTACTCCAGCTCCAGCTCCAGCCCCAGTCAAAAAGGACAAGAAGGACAAGAAGGCTGCTGCTCCTGTCGCTGCTTCTGCTCCAGTCCCAGCCAAAAAGGAGAAGAAGGAGAAGAAGTCTAAGGTAGTTCTCTCCCGTTCCCTCCCTGCTTTCTGTTTCTGAAATCTTTCGTTTGATTCTAAAATTTTATCAGAAAGAGCCAACCCCCCCACCAGCCCCCGCTGAATCTTCATCTGAGTCCGAGTCCGAGTCTGAGGAGGAATCTAGCTCAGAAGAAGAGTCTGAAGACGAGAAGCCAAAGGCTGCTGCTGCCCCAGTCTCCGCCACTGCTGCTACCAAGAAGGCTGAAGAATCATCTGATGAGGACTCAAGTGATGAAGATTCCAGCGACGAGGAATCCAGTGATGAGAAAGAAGCTGCCGCCCCTGCCGCTGCTTCTGCTAAGAAGGTTAGTGACGAAGGAACTCGCCGGTGAAGATTTTGTGCTGATCTTTCAAATTTTGGTGTCCTTCCAGATTGATGAGTCCTCCGAGGAAGAATCCTCGGACGGTTCTGATGATGGGGAGAGCTCTTCTGATGAGGAGGAAGATGCTGAGATGAAAGAGCCAGCTGCTCCAGTTGTCACTAACGGGAAACGTAAAGCTGATGAGGAAGAGGCTGCGCCGGCCAAGAAGGCTAAAGTTGAAGCTGCTCCAGCTGCTGCTGCTTGGACTGGTGAGGGTAACCCACCATCCACTACTCTTTGGATTGGAAATCTCAGTTGGAACATTGACCAAGACTGGCTCAAGTCTGAGTTCGAGGAATGTGGTGAAATCGTCGGCGTCCGAATCCAGATGGATCGCGAAACGGGTCGTTCAAGAGGCATTGGTTACGTTGAATTTGCTGATCTCGAATCCTCCGCCAAGGGATTGGCCTTGAACGGCAAAGAGATTGATGGTCGTCCTTCCAGGATCGACTATGCTACCACGAGGGCTCCAAACCCAGAGGGACGCGCGAAGGCCTTTGGTGACAAGCAAAACCCACCTGCTACTACTCTTTGGGTTGGAAACTTGTCGTTCGAGATTAACGAGGATTCCCTGTGGGAGCAGTTCGCCAACTTTGGCTCGGTCTCCTCTGTGAGGTTACCAACGGATCGTGAGACGGGGGCACCAAAAGGATTTGCCTATGTTGAATTCAGCGAGATTGAGAGCGCTACGAAGGCTTACGAGGGAATGAACGGGGCTGATATCATGGGCAGAAACTGCCGTATCGATTGTGAGTGGGCGGCCTTCTAATTCTGCTCCAACCCCATCTCTTTCGCCTTTGCAATGTGCTAATTTTATATCCTCCTTTTCTTCTAGATGCTCCTCCGAGAGACAACGCGGGTGCTGGAGGCCGTGGTGGTTTCGGTGCGTTCATATGTTCTCATTGAAATGTGTCGCATTTCTCTTACCCTTCTTTCTGTATTTTTTCTCTAGGTGGTGACCGTGGTGGAAGAGGTGGAGGAAGAGGAGGAGGACGTGGTGGTTTCGGAGGTGACAGAGGTGGCAGAGGTTAGTGTCATGCCTGAACTACTTTTTCAATTTTACTTTTCGCTTGTTTGCTGATCCCCCGCCCTTTTCTTTTAATTTATTTTTCGAACTCTTAGGAGGTGGCCGTGGAGGAGGAAGAGGTGGTTTCGGTGACAGAGGTGGACGTGGTGGTGGACGCGGTGCTCCTCGAGGTGCTCCCAGAGGGTAAGTTCTCTGATTCCTGAACTTATCTGTTTAGTTGCCCGGCTCACTTTTTTTTCATCTCCCTTCCTTGGTCTCTTTTTTCTTAGTGGTGCGCGAACTGGTGGTATTGTCGAGTCTCAAGGAAGGAAGATGACTTTCGAGTAATCGATCGACCATCTCTGCCCTCGTCATTGTCCTCCATGTCCTTCAAAAAAAGACGCACGTCTATCCTATCCCCACCAGATTTTCCCACTCATACCATCCACGTACCCGCTTTCTTCTCCTAGTTCTCTTTGTGCTCGAGCTGTGTTTTTATGTGTATCATTTTGATTCCTTTCTCGTGGGATTTGACTGGCTTTCTATCGAGTAGCAAATTAGCAAGAGATGTTCCGCTGTGAGATCAGAAGCTTAAAGAAGGTTTCTTCGATACAAGGACAATGTTACACAAGTAGCGGATTCTATGAGAGTGAAGGTGGTTATAATCGAGGTGCCGATGGGTTGGTGGGTGAAATGACGATTGGGGGATACACGATAGATATGTAGAACGATACAGTGTGATTGGTACAATGATTGATGTTACATGGTGCTTTGGATTGTAAGTGCTGAAAAGAGGAAACGAGTGGGGTCAATAAAGAGTTGACAGGACGAGGCGCGTCAATCAATCGTCATGGAATCGTCAACAAAATGGAAAAAAAATACTCACAAAAGAAGCAGATTGACTTAGCTTACTCCCTTGCAGCTTTGGCCTCTTTAGTCTTAAGTGCCATCTTTGAGATCTAGCAAAGGTCAAGGGGCGTAACAGTGAAGGTCAGCGATTCATGATTCATGTATTCCTTCTTTTTGAGGGTTGCATCCAGAAAAGGTAAACACACCCCTGCGGCCATTTCTGATCCCAGTGCGTCGTCCCCTTCTCTTTGGAGAGTTTCACGGCGAAGATTCTCCCGTTGGTGTTCTTTGTCGGCTTCGTTATAGAGCTTCAAGGTATAGTGGAATATGTCTGAGGTATAGGCTTCGAGGGTCGAAAGGGAGGTGGAGGAAAAGGAGGCTGAGCTGCTGAAAAGGCTGGCAGAATCTTCGAATGAACCCATGGCCAGTGGATGAACTGAAAACTGGAAAATAAAAAACTAATGGTAGTTGATGGCAGGTGGGAAAGAAGTTAAGATCTTGTTTGATGAGACCTGGCCTTATATATGAAGGTAGCCACAGCAAATTCTGAAGCGCGTCATTGGCAATTTGTCGATTATCACTCTGCGTCATGGCCACGCTCGCCTACGGAGACGAACAACAGGTCCTTCCCCTTCAGCAAACCTTGCAAGAGTATGTCATCAACTCATCCCAACTTCACTCTTTGCGACGAGCGCCCCAGCTGGTCCGACCTCTGTCAAACTCCTTGTCGACTGTTTATTCGCTAATGGGCCAACGTCAGCGGCCACTTGCTGTCGTTGGGTTTCTGGGGATTACTTGTTTGTGACTGGTGTTCAGCCTGTCATCAATGTCTCATTGATCTTGGCCGCGGAAGTTGCTCGAAGAAAGAAAGCTCTGGCAGTATGCCAGATCGGCGCAGTCATGCAGCAGGAATAACACTCGTCTACTAGTGCAAGTCTATGAATGAGTGGCCTCGTCTGAAAGATAAAGCTTCTCTACCATCTGCAAATAGTTGAAAGCCAACACCTGCATCACTTCTAGAGACAAGAAATCACGCCCATGCCAGAAACTGTGGCTGACGATAGTCCCGGAACTGGAAGTGAACCAAGAGCAAACAATCAGCTTTGAGGAATAGAAGAACAAAACGAGGCAAGACTTCAGCTTGCCATTTAGCGCCTTCATGTGCAGTTGCGGTGTTTGAAGTTGCTTCGTCACAAGGAGCGGCCACCATTTTACCACTGGACAGATGACGCATAATTCGGAATGGTAAGCAGCACTCAGCATAGTCCTTGATTATAATTCTGAAGAAATACAAACCTAGCTATCAGCTTGGGTGCGACGTATCCGTCGAATGCGCTCTGGTCAAAGAACTGGTGGTTCTTATATTTGGCACATGTCGGTTCCGTTTCCGGACAGATATTCCACTCATCAATGATTGCTTCTGCTTCGGGCCCGTTCTTCAGAATGATGAAACCTGTGTTGTATCCGCCAGTGTCTTCAGCGAGATCTCGCGAGAGCAGAATCACGGCATCGTCTGTCATCCCCCATCTCAGCCGCATCGCTTCCAGAGAGTATTGAGGTTGTCGTATCCCTGGTAGAAAAGGTAATGGGCTAGGCTAGGATCCAGCATTGACGACAACCTGTCAAAAGTGTCACTTACAAACGTCTGAATCGGTAAAAACAGCGTACTGTGGGAGACCAGTCGCTAAGCACAATGTACGGAAAGAAGTACAGATGCTGGAAGTAGTACTGACTTTGCAAGATTTATCTTTGAGCATCTCTTTAATGCCTGTCACCTTGTTCCACTCCCGGGACCGATCGCTCGCAGGGTGAACCGCAGATTGGTGAATGAACTGAGTGGATCAAGTGCAGTGTCAGGTGAGAAACTGAAAGTGTAATCCAGCATAAACATACCCTGTACCCATGTCTCATAGACCACTTCGACAAGACGCGAGAAGACAAAGGCTATTCGTCAGACTATCTCCTCAGGGGAATCCGGGTAAAAACTACCCACAGAAGCTTTCAGCCAGAATGCTAATGAAGGCCCACTTTCGACAAACCATCCTTGGTTCGTCCTAGCAGAAGAAACATCCTCAAGTCCAGTTTCCGCAACGGCTGGAGGAGTACATACTCAGAGCCTGTCAAAAGTGACGACGAAGAAAGAAGAGGACTACCCACAGAGCGTCGTTCGGTTATCTGACACAAACACACAGACTTCGTGAGGTTTCGGAAACGTGTATTGATGTTTATAGGTTCCTTCCATCGGGTCTTCATCTATCACTCCAACATGTGCCCACAGCTGATGACGCAAAATAGTCAGTTCCCAAGCAAAGAATATATGAGCAGTAAACCTATAACGCACATTTCGAAAAAGTTCAATCGGTGGATCGCTTGTGGAAGTCTCGACATACTTTGTTGTTGTTTTAGAGCTGCAGTGCGTGATTGTGGCAGAAGACCCAGCACGAACTCCTCCTGGGTAATACGCTTGGTAGACTGCGAGGACCAAAATAGAAAGCAGTACAACTAAGAAAATTATTGGTCTATTCCCGCCCTTGTACTGGGCTAGTTTTGAAGTCAGAGCCTGTGGAAAGCAGGTGCGGCGGAGGAGAATTCTTGAGCGGAAAGGAGCTGGAAGCAAAAGGAGACAAGAAAACAAAGTGCTGACCTGTAACAGGCTCACCATGCTGCGTACAAAGCTATAGAGATGAGAATGTCAAACTTATTTCCTTCTTGTAATCCATGGAGGTCACCCTGTTTGAGC